>JADLZN010002903.1:655417-725411 GCA_018155175.1 Sinocyclocheilus anophthalmus
AAGTAACAACGTCCTAAAACCATACAAAACAATGGGCAGATTATTGGTGCAATACAACCAAAATTGTCAATAAACACAATACAGGGTGTTTATGTGTACTGCAGCAAAGATTCTAAAACAAACAACTGATAACAAGTTTTTCTTTTTTTCTTCTTATTTCACAACATAATCCTTAAACCTTGCAGGCAATTTGACGGGCCTGCGACCTAACAGTCTAGGGTCCAGCACACCATGCAGAGCCATAGTAGGACGGTCCACTTTTGAGGTTACAGTGTCCATGTCATCCGGCTGTGTGACAGTAAACTGTCCAGTGTTTTGAGTTAAGTTCAGTGGGGACTGTCCCAAAAGCAAAGACCTAGCTGGACTCTGACTGGGGACCTCACCAGTAAAGACAACAGAAGGCAAGTTCTCCTGGATAGCAAGTGTAGAGGAATTAGAAGTACTAGTGGGTACTTCCCTTTCAACAGGCTGTGCAATGGGAGATGATGCATCCGAGACTGTTTGTCCAAGCTGATAGGTGGAAGAAAGGTAAGGTTTAAGACGGTTATAATGTACCACTTGCGGTGTCTTTTCAGGAAAACCTTTTGGCTGAATAGCATACAGTACAGAATAACTATCAGTAGGCTGAACATTTTGTGTTACAATGTAGGGCCCTTTCCAACGTGGGGCCAGCTTACACCGGGAATGAGCAGGATCATTCAACCAAACCAAGTCTCCCACATTGTATGAGGTGTATTTGGCCTTTTTGTCATATTGAGCTTTTTGCTGCTCATGAGCATGTTCCTGATTCTCCTGACAGAACTTGAAAGCAAACTGCAATTTCCTGTAGACAGATGAAGCATACTCTGCTGGGGTGCCGGCAGAGGCACTGGAAGGTTCAGTAGGACAAGGGAAAAGTAAATGAACTGGCAATCTGGCGTCACGCCCATGCACAAGGAAGAAAGGGGTGTATCCAGTGCTGCTGTGTACACTAGTATTATAAGACAACTGGATTGCCCTTAACATGGTATCCCATGGCTCTGTTTGCTGGTACAGACATTTACTCAACTGATCTTTCAGAGTGCGATTAAATCTTTCGATTAAACCATCTCCCTCCGGATGATAAGGAGAAGTCCTGGTTTTGGTGACACCAAACTTGGAACACAACTCCTTGATTAAATCTGCCTCAAACTGACGGCCTTGATCTGTATGAAGGCATTCAGGAACACCATGCTCTGTGACATACTGTTCAAAAATACATTGTGCAACCGTTACAGCTCTTTGGTCTTTCATAGGGTACAAATTCACATACTTTGTGAAATAGTCTTGGAGAACGAGGACATATTTATGGCCTGATGGTGACACAGGAAGCTCGGTAATGTCAGCTGCCACCTTTTCAAAAGGACGACTGGCATGAATAGTCTGCAGGGGAGCTACACGATGTGGGACTGGCATAGATCTTGACTGACATGGGACACACTGTTGACAGTAGTTCTCTATGTCTCTAGTCATGTATGGCCAGTAGAAATGCTCTCTAGCTCTTGCAAGTGTCTTTTTATGACCAAGGTGACCTACAGTGGAATGTCCATGTAAAAACTGTAACACCTGGGGGACAGCTTTGCTGGGAATGACTACATGAAGAGTAGGTGACTCTTTTGGTTTGTTACAGGCAAAACGGTAGATTTTCCCATCCTGCAAATGCAGTCTATGAAACTGTCGCCAGTATACTTTAAGCTCTGCCGAACCTTTCTTTAGAGCCCAAGCTGGAGGTCTCCTTCCGTCTTTCAACCACTCACTCACTGTCCTCAGTGTGACATCATCTTTTTGACACTGTGCAATATTGACTGACAAAGTCTGAGAAAGGTCTATGACAGCATGAGCGGTAAGAGGGGCTGTGACTAAAGGAGGTTCTGACTTGCCTGATATTGAGGGATCAGAAGTAGGCTGAGGAGTGGTATCACTTGGAGTCGGGCGTCTAGATAGTGAGTCTGCATTTGTGTGCTTTGCACCATTCCTGTGTTTTATGACCCAATTGTACACATCAAGCTCCAATGCCCAGCGTGCCCTACGTCCGGTTGGATCTCGATCGATAGGCATTTTCTTTAAACCTAACAAGGGGCGATGATCGTAACAATCACAAAGGGGCACCCTTGCAAGTAGTGTGAGAAATGTCTAACGGACCAAACAATAGCCCACCATTCTCTGTCAAAGGTGGACCAGTTGCGCTCTGTTGCACTTAGCACATGACTGGCATAGGCTACTACCTTTTCAACACCCTGTTGTTGTTGTTGTGCAAGAACGGAGCCAATGGCATGGTGAGATGCATCTGTATACAGAATAAAAGACTTGCTGAAATCAGGGTAGGTGAGAATGGGAGGGGAAGCTAGAGCATGCCGAAAATACTGAAAAGTGTCCTCACATTGTTCACTCCATGCAAATTTGGCATGTTTCTTCGTAAGGCTGTGTAAAGGGGCTGCCTTTTCTGCAAAGTCTTTGATAAAACGCCGATAGTAGGAACAGAGGCCTATGAAAGCTCTAACCTCTGTAGGTGTAGTTGGACGAGGCCAGTTCAACACTTTCTCAGTCACTTTGGGGTCTGGTTGAATGCCATCCTTCGAAAAACAACATGTCCTAGAAAGAGTACAGACTCTTTGAAAAACTGACACTTTTGAGGATGGAGTTTGAGGCCAGCTTGCCGTAATCTACCAAACACTTCAGAGAGACCATGAATGTGGTCTTTAAAGGTCTTACTGAAGACTATTATGTCATCAAGATATAATAAAGTCTTGGACCAATGGAGGCCACGGAGAACAAGTTCCATCAATCGCTGAAATGTTGGGGGGGCATTAGTAAGACCCATTGGCATGACCTTAAAATGATAGAGGGAATCACCTGTAGTAAAGGCAGTTTTCTCCTAGCATCATCCATTTGAATTTGCCAGTAACCACTGGACAAATCTAGAGTGCTAAACAAGGTGGCTCCAGAAAGGGCGTCTAAACTGTCATCCACACGTGGAAGTGGGTGTGCATCTTTGATAGTAATTGAGTTCAAACGTCTATAATCGATACAAAATCTATAAGAGCCATCCTTCTTACGGACAAGTATAACCGGGGAAGCCCAAGGGCTATGACTAGGCTCAATTAAGTCAGCATCAAGAAGTTTCTGTACTTGGTTGTCGATTTCCTTTCGTAGGACAGGAGATGTACGGTATGCTCTCTGACGCACAGGGGACGTAGAGGATGTCTGTATGCTATGCTTAATCAAATCAGTTCTACCTAGATCGGCAGAGGTAGTGCTAAAGACATCACAGTTATCTTGTAGGAGGGAGTTAACTACTTCTACCTCACTGGGAGTAAGAGTGTCAGTACCCATGTGAACATCAGGTATTTGGCATGAAAGGCTTGGCAGGCTAACCTGAGCAACAAGACTATCCATAGGCCTATAGAAATCAGAAGGCACATTACGTACAGTGTAGAATTGACCTAAATGGGTCTGTTTGGGCAGCTCAATGTCCTGGTGTGTAGGATTAAGTAGATGAACTACAGTGAGCCCATTTTCAACATTAGAGAAGCTACGAGCAACAGCCAAGTCTTTGTCAAATGTCACATTCGGTTCTAGAATACCTTGAAAACCATGAAGCTGACTTCTTGTTTCTGAGGTACATGCTACAGAAGCAGGAACAACAACCTCTGTCAAGGGAGGGACTGAGACCTGTGAGAGCAAGGACACATTACAGCAAAAAGGTAATGCATGTGAGGAACTGAGAAGGGAAAGTTTCTCATTATTGAACATAAAAGTACCAGAGGCTGTGTCAATTGAGGCACCATGTGTTTTGAAAAAGTCCCATCCAAGAAGGACATCCTGTCTAGAGTCTCTTACAACATACATGTTCATACTGAATGTATGTGACCCAAGACGTAATGTGACAGGTAATGAGCCTAAAATGTCTAATTGTTGTCCTGTCAGTGTGTGTGCCACCTGGAAACTTTTGAGTAAGGGGCGATGTTTCAGTGCAGGGATGTGTTGACGTAAGGCCTCACTAATGAGCGACAAACCAGCGCCAGTGTCAAGAAAAACACTGACTTCTTGGTCCTCAACGAGTCCTTTTATGTATGGTGTCCAGATTGCAGAGTCCGAAGATGTAACTGTGTTGTCGCTATGGGCCGCTGACAGTTGAACTGAAGATTGGCCCTCATCTCCAGCTACCATTCGTTTCCCGACCGCTGCTGCTCGGTGAAGCGTACATGGCGTGAATGTGGTCGTTGTGGACTTGGAGAGCGATGACTGTAATACTGCTCACCCCTCCGTCGATCTCGGTTTCTGCCTGGACTGCTGTCATCATTCGATTGACGCCTGCAGCTGGGTTGAGAAGTCACCGAGTCATCGTATGCAGCATATCCCCGCTGAGGGCTAAAGCGAATATCTCGACTGTCATAGAGTAAGGGTCTTTCATAGCCTTGCTGCTGATGATAACTTGGCCGGGGGCTCCCTTGTGGTCTGTGATGACTGCTACTGGAACGTAGAGGAGATCTTCCTCTGAAGTAGGGCTCATCAGATGTAGTGAAATGTTGATAGCGAGAAGATGACAAATATTGATTGTCTGTAGCTCTGTCTACTGAAGGTGATCGTCGACGATAGGCAAAGTGATGTTCTGGAGATGAAAAAGAACTGGTATAATGAGACTTCGGCTGCGTCAGCATAGTAACAACAGACTGAAGTTTGTCTACTTTCAGATGGAGGTCACTGAGCTGCGCTGCAAGCATATTGGTGGAGTCTGTCGTGAGGCTATGTACCACGGTCGGTTGAGGCAGAGGAAACAACTCCGTGGCTGCAGAACGTGCTCTCTCACACCGACCAGCTACTTTAATCGCATCTTCAAGTGTAGTAACACCAAACTCATACAGCTTAGCTTGCAATGCAGGTTCAAGTCCAGCTATAAACCGTCGCAAAATTTCACCTTTGATGGCTGATTCTCCATAGTCCGGAAAAGCTTGGCGAACAAGGCGGGTCAATTCGGCAGCATACACTTCCAATGGCTCGTTACTCAGACGCGGTCTGGCATTCAAGTAAGTTTGAAAGGTTCTTAATAGCTGTTTTTGATCGAAAACTGCAGCTAATTTGCTACAAGTGGTGTCATAATTAGCTTTTATGTCATCCGACAAACTATCCCAGTAACTGAATGCAGCACCTGCCAATCTTGAAGGAAGTATTTTGGCAAGCTGAGGTTTGTCCATACCTGAGGTCTCACAACATACTTGAAAACGACGAGCCCACTGAGAAAAGCTTTCGTTGCCATCTCCAGTGAAGTCTGGAGGTAAAACAGCTCTGAAGTGCACTTGCGGGTTTGTGACATTGTCCTCTGCCATGTTTGAATCAATGCAGTGTTGTATCAGTTAAATCCAGCAAAGTATTTTATTGATAGATGGTTTGCAGGTTAGACTTAGTGTAGTAAAGGTCGATGAACAATTAGTATTTTTTTTTTGTTTTTTGTTTTTTCCCCAAGTCTTATTTGCAATACTGTCTCCTTTGAGTCTGAGGCTATGTGCAGTTACCGAAGTCCGCCAGAGGAGGGAGTAACGTGCACACGAGTCAGAAAGGTGAACGCTGGTCAATCCTGGCAATAAGCCAACTTCTAATAGTCTAGTTGCAAAGTCTTCTTTTACTTTTATTGTCTCTTTTTCCAAAATAAAATGAAAGAAACCGATAACTGAACATGAAATGAAAAATCACACGATGGTGAAAACAACAAAATTGCTCTAAAGTTATAAATAGTCCGTCGGAATACAGTCCATGTAATTAAAACGCGTTTCAGTCTAAATGAATACACTAGTACACATGATCCAGCATATATGATGAAAGGGCAGCGATTATCATATATTTTAGTCTGTCACCATACCAGTCCAACAGCAACTTCTCCAAAGACGCTGGAGACAACCACCGCTGCCACCAATAAATATGTAAGGCGTGGGGTCTTAGGTGCCCGTGAGCTGATGTGAATAAAGACGATGGACTTGAAAATATCGACGGCTAGTAACTTTTATTGAGCAGAGCCCTGGAACTGGGGAGGAAAACAGTCTCCGTGCCCGCCACACTCTCCTTCCCCGAGGGCGCAACCCCAAAATAAAAGTCCTTGACAAAAACATGCAGAAATAGAATACAATGAATATTAAACAAACAACTTCACAATAGCTTAGAGTAAGGCAGTTATCATGATGCTAACAACATAGCACTCATGAATGATACTTGAATCTGCTCTTGTTTGGGCTACTTAGGAGGAAAATTAGCTGTGAATGGCTTGCATTGAGGCTGTTAGTATGATGCTAACAACTGTAGCACCCACAAATTGTGTGAAAAATGAACTTTTTGGCCTGTTTAGAAGATAAATTAGCTGTGAATGCCACAGTAGTAGTCTGTGAAGAAACAGGAAAAAAGATGAAATATGTGTTTGTGCTTGTGTAAGAGAGTAATAAAGTGTGTTTCTGTAGTTTTGAGTAACTGCAATGGAGTTGCTTTGGTTCCCACTGGACTGCATCTTGCATTGCCTGTATCTGCATTCTTTGTCCTCCCCCCTCATTTTTTTATTTTCTGTCTCTGACTCATTGTTTCTCTCTTTCCTTCCACGCCTCACACATTATGAACTAACTTACTCAGTGGAGATGCAAACCCTGAGCCGCTTCCCATCATGCCCCCTGAACCTCCGAACCCTGTTCTGTTTGACCTTAAAATGCCTTTGACCTCCACCGAGCGCAGAGTGCTGGAGGAGGAACTGGCTGAGAAAGCAAAGGATGAGAGGGAGGATGATGAAGAGGATGAAGAAGAAGAGAGGCAACCAGATATAGAAAAGGATGACATGCTAGCTCGTAGAACAGGAGGATTTCAGAAGCCAGCAAGCGGGACTTCATATAACAGATTCCTCCCGCAGTCGGGTTCCAAGAGAGAGGGTGCTACAGCAGCTTCCTTAGCCCAGAAAGGAACGAGTGGAGAAAGAGATCTCCAATACCTTGAAAGAAGCATAAAGACAAAGAGAACCAAGATTGGACATAGGTGGGACAAGCAAGGCTGGCAGTCTCAAACTTCTCTTTGTTGGTAATGCATGAGTCTAACATGCTTTGTGCCATGGTGAAGAAAATACTCTTTCCTTTTGAGCACAATATTTATATTTTAGTAGTGTTGTCTAAGGAAAGCATGACTTTTAGCTTTTCTCATACTTGGTTAGGGATTTACTGCACCATTTGTGCAAAATATATAATGATACCTTGCTGATAAGCATTGTTACTAAGTGGTTGAATGTTTAATATTTGTTTAAAAATTCTGACAATATGATAAGCCTGATTATTTCCAGTAAATGGCTGATATTAAAAAACTACTGTTCTGTCTAAATAAATAAAAAACTAAAATCAGTTATTTTAAATTCTGTAAATTAATTTAGACATAATACCATTATGATGTATAATATGGAAAATTAATATTTTGAGATTTGCTCAAGATTAAACTTGATGTTAAATTGTTAATGTTTTTAATGAATAACTGTAATTCAGGTAATCAAAATATAAATATAGAAATAATTATTTAAATATCTAAATTATTTATGGGTTGTAGATATAAATAATTAGCCAATTAAATATCCAATATTGACCAATACTGGTCAATAATAAAACTCCAATGTTGCCTGATTACTGATATAGCACTGACTGATACTGTAACGTGCATCACTAGTTTTTTGCCTCGCAGACAATAAATTGGGGGGAAAATATAGATTTACACTGAAAGAGACACCTCTATCTAGAGATCTAGAAATCAAAATGCTTTGGCCAGGATACAACCTTCCATAATTCCTTAGAAGCCAATTTGCAATAGCAACCACCCAGAACACCTCAGCAATGAGCTTAAAATCACACAGAACATCTCACAGAAGTTTGCTTTTTGTTCTTAGGGAAATGTAGGTGTGCATTTGTTTTGAACCTGCTTGCATTAAGTTTTGCCTTGGAGAATATTGCATTATATCAAACTGAGTTTCATTTTCCAAGTTAGTTATCAGCATATGCTGTTTTGACAGAAATGAACCAGTCAGCCAAGTAACAAAGACACCTGTTCCAGTTGCTGTAGTCACAGAAAAGAACCCCGACATTGTACGTTCTTCTGCAACTAACGCCAATCGCTCTGGCAGTTACGATGAATGTGGGGATGACGATCAACTGCCAGATTTTGAGAAGGATGACATGATTGCACGAAGGACCGGATCTTACCAAAAGCCAAGTGCAGGACAGGCTTTTAATGCTTTTCTGCCCAAACCTGTTGCTGTCAAACATAAAATCACTCCTGTCAGTGGATCGCGGTCATACCTCAAGCCAAGAGAGCAAGAGACAGCCCCGTCTCTGGACAGGTTAGGACCCTTTAGGACTGAAGTGTTTGCCTGTGAATGCTCTGAATGCTTCTTTTGTGGTGTCCGTGCAAAAGGAGATTGTTTAAATTGCTATTAAATAAATTTTTTTAGATGTGGATTTGAGCTTGTTTAGTTCTTGTGTAGTTGATTTTCCGAGTACAGAGAAGTGATGAATGTCCGGTTGGGGTGTGTTGTGGCTCGTTTGCATTGTGAGTGATTTTTTGGTCGTGCTTATTCGGCTTTATAGTATTTTATTTGTTTGTCGGCTGTTTTTTTCTTCACAAAACTGAATTTTCTCTTTGTTTCTAATCTTTGTATATATATATATACTTCACTCTGTTCTTTGCACTTGTCTTCTCTGTTCTCTCTGGCGATTTGTGTTTTGTAGCCAGAGAACAGAGCCTCGGCCTCCCTTTCACAGCACTGCTTTGCTTTAGTAACCATGGCAAATTTCTCAGCTTCACCCTTAGCTCTGTGGCCCCAAGAAATGCTGAGGACACGCCTAGGAAGTGCCCTCAGATGATGGACAGGCAGGAGGCGGGCTCTGTGGGTGTGGTGGGACATGAAAGTCTTATTAAAGATGAGACTGTTACCAAAAGCCCCTCCCCCAGACCCCACCAACCCCCACGTCAGGCCCATTGGCAGGAAGATGATGATCTCCCCCCAATGTGAGAAAGCACTTTCAGGACCAATTTATTACTTTTGAAAACAGCTCTGATTGAAATGTAGTTTTGTATTTCTGCATGGAAAGATTGTGTCCCATGCCTGTGTCTCTGCGTTTTATCACTGTTTCACTTTACTTTGTTCATTGGTGAAATGGTTATCCTTAAAGGTGCTGTAAGGGATTTTATTAGTGAAAAGCAAGCTTTTTTTATTTTTAAGAGTTTAGATTTGCTTATACGTGTCATTTGAGGGTGGAATTTTGGAAAGAGCAGGTGGTTTAATGCAGTGACTGACCTGGGGGGAGTTAGTGAAATGGCTAACTTACAGCACCTTTAAAGTCAATATGAAATGCTGTTGAGAACTCATTTTACTAACATGTTTTGTAAAATCAGATTAGGAAAATACATTAAGACACACACAAACATTTATATACACTGCTCAAAATTTTTTAAGGAACGCTTTGAAAACAAATCAGATCTCAATGGGGAAAAATATCATGCTGGATACCTATACTGATATGGACTGGGTAATGTGTTAGGAACGAAAGGATGCCACATCGTTTGATGGAAATGAAAATTATCAACCTACAGAGGGCTGATTTCAAAGACACCCCGAAAATCAAAGAAAATTATGCAGCAGGCTTGTCCATTTTGTTGAAACTTTATTGTAGCAACTCAAAATGGTACTCAGTAGTTTGTTTGGCCCCCACGTGCTTGTATGCAAGCCTGACAATGTCGGGGCATGCTCCTAATGAGGACAAAGGAATGGGGGGCCCCTGGATCAAGGCATCACTGAGCTCCTGGACAGTCTGATGTGCAACCTGGCGGCGTCGGATGGACCGAAACATAATGTCCCAGAGGTGTTCTATTGGATTTAGGTCAGGCGAGCGTGGGGGCCATTCAATGGTATCAATTCCTTCATCCTCCAGGAACTGCCTGCATACTCTCGCCACATGAGGCCGGGCATTGTCGTGCACCAGGAGGAACCCAGGACCCACTGCACCAGCGTAGGGTCTGACAATAGGTCCAAGGATTTCATCCCAATACCTAATGGCAGTCAGGGTGCCATTGTCTTGCCTGTAGAGGTCTGTGCGTCCCTCCATGTATATGCCTCGCCAGACCATCACTGATCCACCACCAAACCGGTCATGCTGAACGATGTTACAGGCAGCATAACGTTCTTCATGGCTTCTCCAGACCCTTTCACGTCTGTCACATGTGATCAGGGTGAACCTGCTCTCATCTGTTAAAAGCACAGGGCACCAGTGGCGGACCTGCCAATTCTGGTGTTCAATGGCAAATGCCAATCGAGCTCCACAGTGCCGGGCAGTGAGCACAGGGCCCACTAGAGGACGTCGGGCCCTCAGGCCACCCTCATGAAGTCTGTTTCTGATTGTTTGGTCAGAGACATTCACACTTTTGGCCTGCTGGAGGTCATTTTGTAGGGCACTGGCAGTGCTCAGCTTGTTCCTCCTTGCACAAAGGAGCAGATACCAGTCCTGCAGATGGGTTAAGGACCTTCTACAGCCCTGTCCAGCTCTCCTAGAGTAACTGCCTGTCTCCTGGAATCTCTTACATGCTCTTGAGACTGTGCTGGGAGACAAAGTAAACCTTCTGACAATGGCACGTATTGATGTGCCATCCCTGAGGAGTTGGACTGCCTGTGTAACCTCTTTAGGATCCAGGTATCGCCTCATGCTACCAGTAGTGACACTGACCCTAGCCAAATGCAAAACTAGTGAAAAAACAGTCAGAAAAGATGAGTAGGGAAAAAAAATTCAGTGGCCTCCACCTGTAAAACCATTCCTTTTTTGGGGGTCGTCTCATTGTTGCCCATCTAGTGCACCTGTTGTTAATTTAATTTACACCAAAGCAGTGAAACTGATTAAACAACCCCTCTGCACCTAACTGATCAGGGCTGTGTTTCCCAAAAGCATCGTAAGCCTAAGTTGTTCGTAGATCCATTGGCGGCAATGGGTCTACGATGTAGGCTTACGATGCTTTTAGGAAACGCAGCCCAGATCAATATCCCAGGAGTTTAATTGACTTGATGCAATACTCTGATTAAAAAGTGTTCCTTTAATTTTTTTTGAGCAGTGTGTTATATATATATTATAATATATATATTATATTATATATACCACAGTAGTCAACAGTGAAGTCAAACCTTTATCAAAGTTCATTCAAAACTAGGACAAACCGCATGTAGTGCCAAGTGTAAACACAGCTATATTTCTCTTCTTCTCTCTCTCTCTCTCTCTCCTTATCTATAATATATATCTATATATCTATCTATATAATATATATTATGAAGAGTTAATTTGCAAAAAACAGATAACTCCGTTTTTATAATTTTCAGAAATCATGTTTTTTCATTGTGCATTCCAAATAATCTCAATCAAACTGCATTTTGGTTAATTTGACTAGGTTAAAAAATTACTAAAAAAACAGCTAACTAACACAATAAAAACATAACAATAAAAAACATGATTTTTGAAAATTAAAAAAATGGAGTTATCTGTTTTTGCAAATAAACACTTCATATATATATATATATACATACGGTATATATAAAATGTGTGTGTAATATATAGTGAGGCAATGTTAGTTGAGGGGTAGGGCCTAATACACTATATATATATATATATATATATAGGATAATATTTTAAAGGACTGGTAATTCAAACGTGTTCTATTATGTTCAACCATTTTGTTCTTTAAAGCTCAGCTTTATTTACATTGTTTTTTATCCATTAATGTTCTAGATTCAGAGCTACTAGTGTTTCTGACACAGAGTAAGTTTCTTTTCCTTTCTCTTTGTATTTCTTACTTTTGCTGAAGAACTGAGCAGTTGCATGTAGCAAGCATTCAGCAGTGTCTCTGTTCACATGCAGATACAACCATTTTCTAAACTGACATACTCTCTCTTGAACTTTGTGCATGCATATTCAAAAGTCAAGCCTGCCCCTACACATGCATGTAATAACATATGTTTGAATCTTTCTCATGGTTTGCTGTGGTGGATACTTCAGCTCCCTGTATTAAAGGAATATTCAGCAAAAAAATAAAATTCATTAATTTACTCCTCATGTCGTTCTAAATCTATGACTATGTGAGGGAGAAAAACATGAATGTGCTACTCTCTCTTTTCTTTTCCATGCATTTATAATAAATTGGAGTTTACAAGCTTCAAAAAGATGTAAATATGACTTGTGTGCACATATTTTACATTTAATGAAGTCATCTGATTTGTATTAAATAACAAAAATTTGATATGGTATCATGATAATATGGGTTTTGAACAACATGACGGTTTCTTGAGCAATAAGAAATTATATTGTCAAAAATTTACATTTTACTTGTACTTTTTCTTGTAGTTCTGTTTATATTGTTCATGGTCCCAATAACCATGTGTTGCTCTTGCACTAACATTTCTTCCATTTACCATGTAATTCCTCTTTAAACATCATACTGTCACTTTATTAAGAGATATATATATATATATATATATATGTCAACCCCTTTTTCTTTTTTATCAAGAATTTCTAGTTTCGTGCCTTCAGGGCGCAGAGGAAGAGAGGTGTTGGTATGTCGAATCTGGCTTTGATTGCACCTTTCCTTCTTCAGCTAAAAGCGTTACAGCACTTGTAAACATGTCTGTTTTTGTTTGTTATTCAAAGGAGTATGAGTTTGATTGACATGCGGGATGAAGAGGATGAGATGGCCTACCTTCGGCCACATAGCCAATCACGACATGAGGAGGACCAGTGGCAGGACGTGAGTCACACAAACCCACACAAGCATGTGTTTAATGAGCTTACACGCATAAGTGTGTACATTCTCTGACTTCTGTGTGTAGGACTTGGCTCGCTGGAAGAATCGAAGGCGAAGTGCATCTCAAGATTTGATCAAAAAGGAAGAAGAGAGGAAGATGATGGAGAAGTTAATGACAGCGGATGGAGGATCTGGCCATCGCAGGAAGAGCATCAAGACATACAAAGAAATCATAGAGGAGAAGTGAGACACACTGAAATCTCTATGCCCTCCTGATGTAGCAGATTGTGGGGTTTAGTGAATAGAAGTATTGGCATTGAAATACAGAGTGCAAAATTTACTGCTTTTTAGTGAAACTGCCTTTTAGAATTGGTCTAGGCTTAGGGTCACTAGGCTTGACTAAAATACACCTTCTATGATGAGCATGTTTTTAATTTCTGAATTAAAATTCATTTAGAGGATGAATTTTAAAAATGTCCAGGGCAATCATTGGGTAGATTTAATCTTTATTTTACGAACGGTAATAATAGATGCTTTTTTGAGTTTGGGGAAATCTCTTTCACCACATCAGGCATATTAGAATGTTTTGAAGGGATCAGTAACAACGAAGACCAGTTAATGGTGCGACATTCAGCTTTGCATAGTAGGAATAAATAATTTTAAAATATATTCAAATAGAAAAAACAGTTATTTAGCAAAAATATTTCACAATATTACTGCATTTTAATTGATTATATAATACTTGATTAATAATAAACTTTAAAGGGGGTCATATGACGTTGCTAAAAAAATTTTATTTGGTGTAATGAAATGTGTTTTAAGGTTAAAAAACCACATTATTTCCACATACTGTACATTATTGTTCTCCTCTATCCCGCCTTTCTGAAACGCATCGATTTTACAAAGCTCACAGTCTGAAAAGCGAGGTGTGTTGTGATTGGCCAACTATCCAGTGCGTTGTAATTGTCCGAATTCCTCAAGCGTGTGATGGAAATGTTACGCCCCTCAACATACTGTGATGCCGTCTCCCGGCACAACAAGACAAAACCAATAAAACCCATTATAAACGACGGCATTTTTGCATCCAGTGGGGACATAATTATTGATTATAATGATTTATACTGTCTTTTACGCATTGCGTTGCATCGCACAGCTTAAACATGAAAAGCCCTGACCATAAACCAACTTCACGTTGAAATCATCAGTGCAAATGCTATTAAAATATGAAAAATGTAACTTACAGGCTGTGGTCAGCATCATAGACTGTATAGGGTCAAAATGCGCGCCGAAGGGGAAACAGGGGAACAGAATTCACCGGAAGACCGGCATTGTAGTCTACTCTCCCAGAAAACAGTCCTCGTCCTCCGTAAAATGCGCTGCACACATCTGCATAAAGAATTTGGGGGTGAAAACTGTTCTGGAACAGTGTTGTAAAATACAACTTAACCACTGATTTTCTAGTCGTGTCCTATTTTGGAAGACCAAACAAAGTAGTTTCGCTTTCAAACGAAACACATAGTGTCTCCACAACATGGCGGCGGCGGCAACAATACTACAGCGCGAATAAAAGTTACGCCTTCTTTCTGTGCGGGAAACATTTTGGGCTGGTGTTTGCAAATCTTCCCACACAGTGAAGTAGATATGTGGGGGCATGTTTAAACGAAGTGTTTTAGGAGGGTGTGGACGTCTTAACTTTTTATAAAGAATATATCTTTGGGTTTGAGACTATAGTCTTTGCAACTTCAGTGATCTTATCTATTCACGAACAGCTTGTAAAACACTCCAAAGAGAAAGGATTCTTTAATGAGCAACAGAGACTTCTTTTAAAAGTAAGTAGTAATCATCTTGTTTTGTTATTTCTTAGAAAAAAATAATATTTGAAGAAATATATATATATGTAGATAATATAATATTTATATTTATAAATATATAATATTTTTGTCCACCTAATAAAACTTGTTTAGTGTGACCCACCAACTACAGACTCTTATGACTGTATGTCAAGGTCAGTAATTATGAGATAATTTTTGAAAATGCAGTGTTTTTTATATTTGAACATTTCTCATGAATATATAATTTTTTGTCCACCTAATAAAACTTGTTTAGTGTGACCCACCAACTACAGACTCTTATGACTGTATGTCAAGGTCAGTAATTATGAGATAATTTTTGAAAATGCAGTGTTTTTTATATTTGAACATTTCTCATGAATATACATTAATGAATGAATTATCATTCTAATACAGTGGGTACGGAAAGTATTCAAACACCCTTAAATTTTTCACTTTTTGTTATATTGCAGCCATTTGCTAAAATCATTTAAGGTATTTTTTTTCCCTCATTAATGTACAAACAGCACCCCATATTGACAGAACAACACAGAATTGCTGAAATTTTTGCAGATTTATTAAAAAAAAAAAAAAATATCATAGGGTGTCTAAGTACTTTCAGAACCTTTGCTGGACACCCACTTTCCTCTACTATAACTCAGGGGCTGTACATTCTTCTGATCATCTGAGAGAGTTTCTACACCTCCTCATTTGAGTAAGACTAGTGTGTTTGATCATAACTGGATTGCGACTGATTAGGAAAGCCCCACACCGTATATATAAGGACCTTACAGCTCCATCTAGTGCATTGTCAGAGACAATGAGAATCATGAGGTCAAAGGACCTGCCTGAAGAGCTCAGAGACAGAATAGTGGCAAGGCACAGATCTGGCCAAGGATAAAAAAAATTTCTGCTGCACTTAAGGATCCCAAGAGCACAGTGGCCTCCATTCATTAAATGGAAGACGTTTGGGACGACAAGAACCCTTACTAGAGCTGGCCGTCCGACCAAACTGAGCTATAGGGGGAGAAGAGCATTGGTGAGAGAGGAAAAGAAGAACCCAAAGATCACTGTGGCGGAGCTCCAGAGATGCAGTCGGGAGATGGGAGAAAGTTGTAGAAGTCAACCATCCACTGCAGCCCTCACCAGTCGGGGCTTTATGGCAGAGCAGCCCGACGGAAGCCTCTCCTCAGTGCAAAACACATGAAAAAACACCTGAAGGACTACAAGATGGTGAGAAATAAGATTCTCTGGTTGGATGAGGCCAAGATAGAACTTTTTGGCCTTAATTCTAAGCGGTATGTGTGGAGAAAACCAGGCACTGCTCATCACCTGTCCAATACAGTCCCAACAGTGAAGCATGGTGGTGGCAGCATCATGCTGTGGGGGTGTTTTTCAGCTGCAGAGACAGGACGAATGGTTGCAATCGAGGGAAAGATGAATGCGGCCAAGCACAGGGATATCCTGGACGAAAACTTTCTCCAGAGTGCTCAGGACCTCAGGACTGGGCCGAAGGTTTACCTTCCAACAAGACAATGGCCCTAAACACACAGCTAAAATAACGAAGGAGTGGCTTCACAACAACTCTGTGACTGTTCTTGAATGGCCCAGCCAGAGCCCTGACTTAAACCCAATTGAGCATCTCTGGAGAGACCTAAAAATGGCTGTCCACCAACGTTTACCATCCAACCTGACAGAACTGGAGAGGATCTGCAAGGAGGAATGGCAGAGGATCCCAAATCCAGGTGTGAAACATCGTTGCATCTTTCCCCCCCCCCCCCCCCCCCAAAAGGGATCATGGCTTATAGAGCAAAAGGGTGCTTCTACTAAATACTGAGCAAATGGGTCTGAATACTTAGGACCATGTGATTTTTAAGTTTTTCTTTTTTAATAAATCTGAAAAATGTCAACAATTCTTTGTTTTTCTGTCAATATGGGTGCTGTGTGTACATTAATGAGGAAAAAAAATTTACTTAAATGATTTTAGCAAATGGCTGCAATATAACAAAGAGTGAAAAATTTAAGGGGGTCTGAATACTTTCCGTACCCACTGTATGTAATTGACATTCTATTGATCTCACTCTTTCTCTTTCAGAGAGCGTAGGGAACAGGAGCTACATGAACAATACTGTAAGGCCTCCACCCCAGAAGAGAAAGCAGCTGTGCTTCAACGCTATGCTCTCCGTTTCACCATCAGCGATGCCATATTGGAGAAACTCCAGCTCCCCAAACTGCCTTCTGCTGCTCCACCAATGCACACGTCACCTCTTCATCAACCCGAGAAGAAGCTGACATGCACCACCTTAGTAGAAGCAGAGGGTCCAGAGCCTGAACAAACTACCCAAACACACCACAGTGTCTATATAGACCAGAAGACTACACAAAAACAGGCACCAGCACAGGCCAAAACCCCTGAACCATCACCTTCTGAGACCACCAAAGCTCCAGAAGTCCTGTCAGCACCCACACGAGTTCCTCCGGCTCCGTCGAAGCCTGTACCCCTGATCACCCCAAAACCCTACAGCCAGCCCAAATTCAGCCAAGGCTTCCGCAAATCAGTCAAGGCAAGAATATCTTTCCCAGGACTGTAATATCTATAACAAATTCATTTAACAATGGCAAAAAATCTCTGCATATAAAAACTGGGTAGGACAGCTAGAGATTTTCAAACCTTTTGGACCTCCAAATGTGATGATCTTACAAAAATATAAAGGCAGTTATAGACCTGTTAATATTGTATGAGAAAACACATGCTATTTTAAGGCAAAATGATTTTTACAAAATTAAATAGTTGGCTTTTAAAATGTAAATATTGAATTACTATACCTGAAGCCAAAGCAGAATTATTATTACCTAACCCAGCCAATAATGCATATCACTAATTCACACATCGAGCAGAATCTCTAAATAATTTATTAGAGTAACCTAGGAGATCTGCTACCCCGCATTTCATATAACCTATAACTCCTTGAGTGCGAGTCTGTCTGTGTGTTATTTCTTCTTTCAATCGTTTTTTCCTCCGGTTCCGTCCAGGCCCATGTTAAAACCGCCACGCGACATGCAGCAATAGTGCACGACACAAAGTAATATTTTCAATGTCATTACTTCAGACCCGATTCGATATTGTCAGGAGGCACATCGTCTTGGTTTATGTGAACCACAACAGACAGTTATTCTTCATAATGTCTTTTTCATATATTGAGAAGTAGTGGAGTTGAGACTATGACAGTTGCGTTGCCAATTGGAGTCTTATTGTTTTGTATGAAAATGCACCAACTGCTGCGTAATGCAATCTGTCTACGTAGTCCTTCATGAGTCGTTCAATTGCTCGCGTTTGATGCATGAAAAGACACTATTAGTGGAAAGTAAATTATAATATGACCCGGCTACAATGATAATCAGCTTAAATAAATGTGTGTTGTTTGTTTTTATTACAGAGTGATGGGCTGATACGTGTGAACTGTGACAGCACTCAGCAGGAGAGCAGAGAGAGGGCTGATAGAGATTCTATGTTGTGTCCTCAAATCAACTTCTCTTCCTCACCTCCAAAGCCAGATACTCAAAGTCAACAAAATGAGGAGCTCATTGTTTTAGAAGCCTCAGAACACCAGCAAAACTTACAGACTTCCATTTCTGACAAGAAGAATGAAGTCATAAAGGAGGAAAAAAAGTGTTCTCTTAGTCCTCAGGAAGAGAATAGCAAAGAAGACACCTCAACTACACTGTCGGTGTCAGAACCAGAAGGTTGAGAATTATAATATTAGCCACAGTTTTTTAATATTTTGAATATTTGTGGAATATATACAGTCGAAGTCAAAAGTTTACATACACCTTGCAGAATCTGCAAAATGTTAATTATTTTACCAAAATAAGAGGGATCACTCAAAAATGTATGTTATTTTTTATTTAGTACTGACCCGAATAAGATATTTCACATAAAAGATGCTTACATATAGTCCACAAGAGAAAATAATTGAATTTATAAAAATGACCCCATTCAAAAGTTTGCATACACTTGATTCTTAATATTGTGTTGTTATCTGAATGATCCACAGCTGTGTTTTTTTTTGTTTAGGGATAGTTGTTCATGAGTCCCTTGTTTGTCCTGAACAGTTAAACTGCCTTCTGTTCTTAAGAAAAGTCCTTCAGGTCTCACTATTTTTTTTGGTTTCCCAGCATTTTTGTGTATTTTTCAACAATGACTGTAGGATTTTGATCCATCTTTTCACACTGAGGACAAATGAGGGACTCATATGCAACTATTACAAAAGGTTAAAATGCTCACTGATGCTCCAGAAGGAAAAAACGATGCATTAAGAGAATAAACTTTTGAAAAGAATGAAGATGTGTACATGTTTCTTATTTTGCCTAAATATCATATTTTTCATTTAGTACTGCCCTTCAGAAGATACTTGCATGTTTCCCTGAAGACAAAATAAGTTAAATTTACCCTGATCTTCACATTTAAAAAGCTGTGGATCATTCAGGGAACAAAACAGTAGTAAGAATCAAGTGTATGTAAACTTTTGAATGGGGTCATTTTTATAAATTCAACAATTATTTTCTCTTGTGAACTATATGTAAACATCTTTTATGTAAAATATCTTATTCAGGTCAGTACTAAATAAACAATAAGATCCCTCTTATTTTGGTAAAATAATTACAATTGGCCGATTTCTGTATATACTTGTGTGTGTGGTGTGATATACAGGAGAGGTTATATAATGTTTAAGGGGTCTTATCATGAGAAATTAACATATAGTCATACAATGAAGGTTTACTGTAACTTTTAACAAAAATCAAAATCTCCCAGTACAACAATTTTTTTTTGACTATTAAAGGGATAATTCCTCCAAAAGGAAAAAACCCCTGTGATCACTCGGAAGAACGAACCCCCCTCGAATGTAGCCGTACACACGCCTGCGCATTGCATTTTCTGGGTACCCCCACTCTGGATAATCACTCCACTTTTGCACACAACACATCTTTTCCTATTTCCTATTGTGGCAGCCCGAGCGCCTCTTTTATACAAACGTTATGTAGTCAGTTTTAACCCAGCCACCATTTGTGCAAGTTCTCCCACTAAAAAGATGAGAGAGGCCTGTAATTTTCATCATAGGTATACCTCAACTAAGAGAGACAAAATGAGAAAAAAAAATCCAGGAAAAAAAAAACATTGTAGGATTTTTAAAGAATTATTTGCAAATTATGGTGGAAAATAAATATTTAGTCAATAACAAAATTTCATCTCAATAATTTGTTATATACACTTTGTTGGCAATAACAGAGGTCAAACGTTTTCTGTAAGTCCTCACAAGGTTTTCACACCACTGTTGCTGGTATTTTGGGCCAATTACTCCTGCAGATTCCTATAGAGCAGTAATGTTTGGGATGTCGCTGACCGGCACACGGATTTTCACAACTCCCTCCAAGTTTTCTATGGGGTTGGTCTGGAGACTGGCTAGGCCACTACAGGATCTTGAAATGCTTCTTACGGAGCCACTCCTTTGTTGCCCGGGCGGTTGGGCCCTTCATGCGTGCCCATTCATTGTCATGCTGAAAGACCCGCAACGTTGCCTCTTTCCACCATGACCCTTGTGAGAAGGAGGTTTCACTCAAATTCACGAACAATGGCCCCATTCATTCTTTTCGAATTTACACGGATTAGTGTCCTGGTCCTTGCAGAAACAACGCCCAAAAGCATGATGTTTTTCCACCCCCATGCTTCACAGTAGGATGGTGTTCTTTGGATGCAACTCAGCATTCTTTCTCCTCCAAACACGACAGTTGAGTTTTTACCAAAAAGTTCTAAATTGGTTTCATCTGACCATATGACATTCTCCCAATCCTTCTGGATCATCCAAATGCTCTCTAGCATACTTCAGACGGGTCTGGACATGTACTAGCTTAAGCAGGGGGAGACTTCTGGCACTGCAGGATTTGAGTCCCTGTTCGCAGTGTGTTACTGATGGTAGCCTTGTTACTTTGGTCCCAGCTCTCTGCAAATCATTCACTAGGTCCCCCCGTGTGGTACTGGGATTTTTGCTCACATTTCTTGTGATCATTTTGACCCCACGGGGTGAGATCTTGCGTGGAGCCCCCGATCGAGGGAGATTATCAGTGGTCTTATATGACTTCCATTTTCTAATAATTGCTCCCAAAGTTGATTTCTTCACACCAAGCTGCTTACCTATTGCAGATTCAGTCTTCCCAGCCTGGTGCAGGTCTACAATTTTGTTTCTGGTGTCCTTTGACAGCTCTTTGGTCTTGGCCCTGGTGGGGTTTGGAGTGTGACTGTTTGAGGTTGTGACAGGTGTCTTTCTCCTCTATCTGTGATCTCGACCACCCCCAGCCCACCCTGGTTAGAACACGTATATCGTTGTGTGTACCCCTTAATACAGGTAACCAGTGGAGGACAGAGGAGCCTCTTAAAGAGGAAGTTACAGGTCTGTGAGAGCCAGAAAACTTGCTTGTTTGTAGGTGACCAAATACTATTTTACCGAGGAATTTACCAATTAATTCTTTAAAAATCCTACAATGTGAAGTTTCTGGATTTTTTTCTATTTGTCTCTCATAAGTGAGGTATACCTATGATTGAAAATTACAGCCTCTCTCAATCTTTTAAGTGGGGAACTTGCCAACTGGTGGTGACTTCAATACTTTTTGAACACTGTATTTAGAGAATGCCCAGTTGGCTTTTTTTTTTTGTCACATTCCATACATATGGCTTGTCCGAAGCTGAAAAAAATGCTGCCTTTCGGAGGAAGCTTCATGGCCTGTCTCTTGCGATGCCTTCATCCGATTTTTGAAGGCAGCATAGATGTTTCCATCGCTGCCTTTGATATCCCACAATCCTGTGCATCCCATTTCATGATAGTTGAGCTTAAAAAATAAAGATGGCATCTGAAAGTAGCGTTTGATGATTAGTTTGTGTGTAAATGTATGTTTCTGACCAATTTTTTGATGTTACTTGTTGCGAGAAATCAGTATTATAGTAATTAAAAATTCGTTTAGTTATCACCAAAACTCGTACTATTTTGTTGTAGATCATTAAACCGTTATGCTGCCTAAGACGCCTGTCCAAAATCAGTTTTGTGAGGTGCCTTTGAGCACAAACACTTCCTACTAAGTCATTGCCTGATATGGCAGCAAGGCAACAAGTCAGGAGTCTAAGCTTTCGGACACAGCCAATGGAAGTCAATGGACTCCAATGTTGTTTGGTTCCCAAAATTTTTCAAAATCTTCCACAGAACAAAGACATGCATACAGGTTTGGAATGACAACAGGGTGAGTATATAATGACATAATTTTCCTTTTTAGGTGGACTATCATTTTAAGTAGTGAAAGTAGTTAAATTTGTTTGCATCTAGTCACCTTAATATATTGACCCTTAGCTGCCCACATTTCACATCAGCAACATCCATTACAGCAAATGTTAAAAAACTTAACCCCTAAGTGCAAATACATACAAATTCTGATTGAGCAAAAATAAAAATTTGAAACAAAGATAAAATAAGATGGGACTTATTTAAAGCAGAGGTAAACTGAATCATTTTTATATTAGCTTATAGTTTCCTATTTCATCAGGAAAGCAGCCAGTGCCTGACACGATGATGAAGCGCAACTGTGTTGTCACAACAACCATCGTGACAGAGCTCACTCAGACGCACCCCGTCCCACCAAATGACACGTCCAGCACAGAGCAGGTGGGCCTTGATTTCTCTCTTTTCACTTTTTAATAAAACATTTTCATTGATTTTCAATACCCGTGATTCTTAAAGGTAGAACCTTGGGCCCTGGCTGGTACAATGTCAGGATTAGTTAAGAGTCGTCTTTCTCTTGTTAAGGCCCATTATTTGTTTGGTTCTTTGCGGTATTTCTTTTATTGGCCGGGTCTTTGCAATCTTCCTGATCCTAACTTGTGTACTGACCCAATGTGTATTTTCCGAAGTGTATTAGTTTTTATGTCCCCCGTACTTCAGTAATTAGAAAAAGCCTTGACTAAAATAAATCCACCCAGTTTGCCATGTAATACAACCGGACAGATCGAGCTGGTTGTATTGGTGTTGGCTGATGCATAGCACTTGTCCGTATTAGCCACTTATTGTGATTTGTTACAGCGAATTTTGCGTCAGTGCACTCTCATTAAATGCTATCCTTGTTCACAATGGATGCTGAATTGTGCTACCTGTCCTGTTGCAACAAACCCCCACACTCTATGCTGGATAGGTTGTAGCGGGGCTGCCGCGCACGGGGACACAATTGCATAGCTTTTTACTTAACATTGCGTCCTCCCCTGATCATAACAGGATTTTTTTTTTTGGGGCCAATGGCAAATCAGGTATATATGGCAGGGCAAAAGAACACACAGGAACCCCCGTTTCGTCGGTAGTGAGGTCACCGCACGCAGCTCATGTATGTTTACCAGGGGCGATTACCCCGACGACCTTTTGTATATGGGTGCAACTAAACCACAACGCGCTCACGCGCCAACCGCTCCGAACCGCACCCCCGGCAGTGCAATACACCCAAAGGAACACAGGAGACATCGGGACAGGGGCTACACGGCCTAAAACTGATAAAGACTTCAGACCGAACAGAGACCTCCCAGTAGCCCTATAGGTGCTTTTGTTTAGTGTGGTGTCTATATTTTTGTGTAGTACGGGTGTATATCTGTAATAACAGATGTGTGCCCTCAGTGCGTAGTGCCAAATCGTGCATGATGTAACTCTCTGCGACTTATGTGTAGTCCGGTGGTGCGAGCTAAAACAGTTCGCCGTGTTCCGCTTGTGCACTCGAGTCAATGTAAACGGACCGGCCCGTTGACAACCTCCTTCCCGCCGTCCCGCCCGCCCGTCCCCCGTTTTAATACACACAATGATCGCCGCAACTGGCATTTTTGTTCCCCCCCCCCCCATCTATTGTAATTTTCGTTGGTACCAACCATAGGTATGTTCTTGACGCAGGCCCTGATGGTCTTAACAGTCCACTTGAGCGGCTTCTTAGTGGTCATGTTAGCTGGTCATGAGCAACTCGCTCCTGCTCAGGACCAGCTTAAACCACCTCAAACCAGCAGCCATGCTTCAACACATGAATTTTTCATTCTTCATTACCCTCAGACTCGATTTCAGTCCCCATAGCTCATGTGATGTGCGTCAAACTGCAGACGCTCACCTCCACGCCCCCACAGACACGAGCAGCCCCCCCCCCGCACACCAACATAACCACCGACCGAATCCCTACACACTGACCACAGGTATACAACACCCCCCCCACCCCCTTTTACAAAGTCCTACACTAATGGTGATGCGAACACGGAACAACCAAAAACAAAAAAGCTCAACCCTACACTGACTACTTTTAGTTATTCGTTTAACTCCTCTAAATCCTCTTTTGGGTTACCTTTCTTTCTGGTTTATGTTTTTCTTGCTTTTTGTCTCTTTCATTGACTACCCCTCTGTCATTTGGTGTGCGTGTGGGTCTGTTAGAGTCCTCACATACCTCTAATAGCTCTAGGTTACGCTGGGAGTTCTTCGCTCCAACAGGTAAAACCAATAGATGAACTAATCACACAGGGCTTCCTTCCCCACGAACAGCAGATGATCCATCTGCCCATCGCTGATCATCTCTCGTTTGTCAGCCTCCTTTGACCTCTCCTGTGGAGGTGCATTGTATAGTAAATGCTTGTCTGCTGAGGGCATTATGAGACACTACAGATTTTTAAACTGGTTTTTGAATGTAGGGGAGAGTGGAGTAAGCTGTGCCACTTTACCTTAAGTTGTCATAAAGTTAAGGACAAAGGAGACATATGTCAAACATATTATACTGTACATTATTGTTCAAAATTGTTTTAATTTTTTTTAATCAGCAAGAACACATTAAAATGTTACAAAAGGGAACAGTACAGAAAGTTTGACGGTTTCCCGTTTTTCATTTTTCTATTTAGGATAAATTCTGTTTGTTTAAACTTCCTATTTTCAAAGAAGCGGGAAACACAAACATGTAATCAACATTGAACAAAAACATACTTAAGTCGCACAGCTGTGTTTGAACATTAATCATAAGAAGCTTCTTGACACCATATCAACAGATTAGAAGTGATTTCGGAAGAATCGATGGGAGACTGGAGTAATGGCTGCTGTAAAATCAGCTTTGCGATTACACAAACAGTAAGGACATTGTTTGGAAAACATTTACAAACAATTGTTATTTGAAACTGTACCCTGACACCATATTTCACAATATTACTGCTTTTTGCGTATTTTTGTTTTCAAATATCAACTGCCAACCCCACGGCATTTGGATGAGACTTCAGTAGCAGCAATAACAAAACAACAAAAAACGTTATTATTATATTATATTATATTTAATGGCCAATCTCAAATAATATACATGGTTATACAATTGCAATTTACCAATATACAGTGTATGATATATAGTTATAGAACCAGATACATTTGCTTTGACATAAAATTTATTTTAATTGCCATGTAGAAAAGGTACTTTGACTTTGATTTACTAGTCTATAGTATATATTTACTAGTATATAGTCACATGACAAAAATCTTGCACAATTTCTTAAGGAGGTTATTCAGTTTACCCACTCTCACGTCTTACCCCACTCTTTCCTCATCTTTCCTTCTAAACATAGAGTTGTGTGTCATTTTGTCCTCATCAGGCATCTGTAGCATGGACATATGTCAGCACTCCATGACTATAGATCAGATTTATTTAGTCGGGTCATTGTACAGTCATGCACAGTAATTGAACATGTAGAAATTAAGATGCTCTGCGTTATTGCTTTTTTCTGTTGTTTTCATGTCTAGATTTACAACTCTCAGAGAATAGATCCTTCTTTTCTTTGCCTCTGCTTATACCAGGTATTCATATCCATCTCAGCTGATAGAATCACAAGTGGGCAGTTACATAAAGGTGTAAACAGGGTCCAAAATCATTGATTGAATCCCTCAAACCATATTTGGAAGTGATGAAGACTATACATATAGTAACACAATGAAACCTGTCAAAATCTGATCATAAGTGGATACAGGAGATGCAAGAGAGTAATAATAATAATATATGTAAACAAGGATCACAAGATGGATGTTAGTACCGGGTGTAAATAGAGACATGTCTCAACACTTCTTTTTTTCTGTGTCATTTTAATGTTTTATGCTCTGTGTATCTGTGTACCAGTTTGAGCTCCTATGGTGCTATAACTTTCATTAGCACATGAAGAGATTAATGAGTATATGATGAGTTTCTAAAGTCACTGTTCCCCTCTTCTTTCCTCCACAGAGGGGATTGACTACTCCATTGATTGTGTAAGTACTTAAGTATGCCAAAATCACACTCACTCTTCCTGAATCTCTCTTTATTTCTTTTCACTCTTTTTTCCTTTGTTAGTCCTTCATTGTAACTAGGGATGTGCATTTTGGTCATTTTGGCTGTTAGAGTACTGGCTTGATGGGAACAGATTGTATTTGGCATGTTTGTTGTTTCAGTGTATCGCACCAATAGCTTTACGCTTTCAAGACAGCGTGTCAAGTTACAACACAAATAGTTAAAAAGTGTTGATGGATCTAAAAAAACAGCTCTGTTGCATTTCGGTGATATATTGTTCTACGATTTTTCTATTTATATGATATTTGATATTTTAAGTTTAGTAATTTATATGTGTGTCTTTTTTATGTATAGATAGCTTGATTTTTTTTAAATATTTTATTAATATATTTTAACTGTTAAACTGAAAATTTGGTTTCAGTTCACGGTTGTGAACTTTGGATTCATGTGTTGGTTTTTGCTGTTAGAACTGCAAAATCTGAGCGATATGAGTTGTTTCAGCAAAAATGAAAATATTTTGGATTTTGTTGTTTTTACGTCTGAAAAAGGTTTAAAGTTAACCATTGAACCAAAGTGCCCACAAAAAGCCCACAACTAAAAAGTGCACTCAAATTTGTTACTGTACAAATCACATAATAAAAATTAGGACCATTTTGGCACGTTTGAACAAAAACATCAGGTACACAACTGATTTTTATATTGATCATACTTTCGAGTACTCATGCTCAGACCTAGTTACAACAGAGCAGAGATGCCCCTGTCTTTCTTACCTACTTCCTTTTTCCTTTTCTGCTTTTGTGTGTGTGTGTGGGGGTGTGTGTTGTGTGTGTGTGTGTGTGTGTGTGTGTGTGTGGGTGAATCAGATTGAAACCCCAATGTTGAACCTTGCAAAAAGGGTTGATCACTGGACATGGGATCCTAATGAAGAGCGTAGACGACAGGAGAGGTGGCAGCAGGAGCAGGAACGCCTGCTGCAGGTACAGTAGCCAGCTTGGGGTTTGTCTGAGAGAAGTGAGCATCTGCTGTTCTGTAGAGACAACTTTCTCTGTTGTTGTGTTCTGGTTAGCATTTTACCATCTCTTCCTGTCTTCCCTTCACATTCTCTCAAATCTATCACACTTTTTGTTGACTTTGGTATACCTGTGAAATACAAAAGGAGAAATTTTGAAGAATGTGTTGATCAGTCTTGTCCATGCAGTAACAATAAAAGAGGACTGAAGCTTTCAGTTTTCATAAAGGTCACAAAAGCACTTGTGTATTTATGTTGGTTTCATACCAGGGGCGTAGCCATCATTTCAGAAATGAGGGAGACAGAAATGTCTAATGTACTAATACCTTTTTTTTAAAGTACAAGAATTGACAAGTTTATTTTTGTCTCTTATTTCTATTTTGAGTTGGCTAACGAAACAAATGTTACATGTGGGACAATAAAAATCATGGATTCTTATAAAAATAGTCCGATATTTCCTAAATGCCAATTTTGTGATTATTTATTTTTTCAACCCTTGGTAGAACCAGCAAGGTGGGCAGATAGTTTCTATCTAATAATAACGCTCTTTCATTAGCACTGCAAATTAATACTTTATTATACTGGCTGGGACTTGAAAAAACACAATTAAATAAACCAGATTGTCACTGGAGCACAGGGCATCGGAGGAACGGGAGATTCAGCAAAAAACGAGAGTCTTAATGATTCAAATGGGAGGACAGAGACAGGATGACGTCAACAACAAGAGGATAAGAGTAGGACTGGCAAACACGCAAACTGACAAAAGATAGGATTTAAACACAGGGGCAAGCAGGGGAACACAGGTGCCATCAATGGACAATCAATTAAACGAGGACAGGAATCTGACCAAATAAGGCAACACAGGAACTGAAAACACAGACATTTCGGGAGGGGGTAAGGGAGGAACTAGAGGAGGCTAAGGAGGAGGACGGAACCCGGGAGGGGGGCGGCAGACAGAGTCCAGGGAGGAGATGATGGAGGGAGGCGACAGGAGGGGCTTGGAGCAGGAGGAGCCAAACAGGACCCAGGCCACAGCCATGATGACAACCCACGGTGGAGCCGACGGAGTGAGAAAGACTGCGACAGGCCCGCAGGCACGAGGCCGCCGACTCCAGGCGGGGGACCAACCGCGCGGAAGCAGGTCTGGGGGAGGAGCCCGAGAGGCAGAGTCCAACGCTCGCCGCGGGGGATGCCGAGGAATCTGGGGGGCCAGGGTTTAGAGCTGAGGGCTCTGGCAATCTGAGTGGAGACGGAGAGTCCGACGCGGACCAAGTCGGAGAGATGAGGACCAGTGGAGTGGCAGAGAGCGGAAGGAAGCCCATGTAGGGGACGGAGCAAAAGGTTGCAGCCGGAGGAGCGGAAGTCCTGAGGCAATGGCGCGCGGTCGGACGCCCGACCAAGGCAGAGACGAGGGACGAGGGAGCCTGGGGAGCTGGGTGGATCGACGGGTGGACATGGAGGTGAGTGGAGCTGAGGAGGCCAGATGTGGAGCCGGGGTATATGGGCAGAGGCGAGTTCCGGGGCTCGGAGGCTGCGAGGCGGAGGGAGGGAGTTCTCCAGCCAATGCAACGCTGTTGGAGGAAGAGGATGGCGGCAAGCGGCGCTTTGCACTGCTATGATGGTGGGCTGAGGGCGAGCAGAAGGGCTGCCAGACAACAGCAGTGGAAGAGGCAGGAGAGGGTGGTCGGGGCGGCGGCCATAATGAGCATCCCTGGCTATCAGGGCTGGCCAGGGGATCAGAGCACACTCCTAGCTGGCTGGAAACGGGAGACCCTCCGGGCATGGAGGGGACCAGCGGTGACTGAAGGAAGCGAAGAGGATGGAGGGGGCACATCGGCTCCAGTCAGTTCCAGTCAGTAAGGATCCTTCTAAAGTAGTCCAGCAGCCCCAGATGTATATCAGCTCACACTCAGTCCGCGTGCAGTGGGGGAGCTCCACTCAGCTCGTTCACCGTCCACAGCCGTGTCCCTTCACGATGGGCTGGTTGCAAGCCGGCTGCACGCACTCTGGTCTGATGCTTGAGGCCTCTCTGATTTCCAGGGGCGATCCTAACGCTGCAGCGCTAGGGACATTGCGGCTAGCTTCGTAGATCGCGGCCGGGGGAAGGTCTCCGATCGGGGGCTGGGCATTTAGCTCCCGACCACAAGCGGGAAGATGGGGGATGGGCTTCTGGGTCCAGAGTGGATCTGGCCGAGATCATTCCTCGGAAGTGATATGAGATGCGTCAGTTTCCGCCAGAATCACTCCACAAACGCTCGTGAAATTCGCTCGAGGTCCAGCTTCGGACGACAGCGCTCTGCACGCGGTGTTTAAACTTGCGTCATAGAACGCACAGACCGCGGGGGCTCGTACGGGAGATGGTGGTGTTAGTGAGCAGCTGGAACAGTCTAGTATGGTACTCGAGCGATCTCTCCCCCTGCTCCAGCTGGAGGAGGAGATATTCCGGGTGAAGGAGGGCATCCATGAGGGAAACACGGGAAGAAAAAAACTGTTTTGGAGCGTTCTTCTGTCACACTTCACTGAGCAGGGAACGGGAGGAAACGAGGAGATTCATCAAACAACGACATAGTAGTCTTAATGATTCCAAGGGGCGCATACCAGAGCCAAGGATGACAGTTCACAACAAGTAGATTAACGAGTAGTGACAATAACACAAACACAAACTGAAACAGATAACACAAAACAGGAACTGAAAATACTACGAACCATAGTATTGTCGCAGCCGTGGTGGTTAAGTGTCTTTACGTTCATCAGTCAAACGTTCTGCTTTGATTCAGCTATTACAAGGATATCTGGATTGCTGTTTGGGGTCTTTGTCAAGATTTTTAAAAAGAAATATACTTGTTCAACTATGGATGGATTAAATTGTTCAAAAGTTGAAAGCCAAAGGATTTATGTTATTCAAAAAAATCTATTTCCTAAATGCTGTCTGTAGTTGCAAAAATTTTTCAAAGTTTTCAACGTTTATAGATCTTAGGAGATTTCGGCTGTGATCTTGCGACCACTGGAACCACAAGGGCCCAGTAATAGCTCTGCCGTTTCAAATTCATGCCTTGCGATAAATGGAATTTTAAATAGTATTTAAACAAAGAAGATTTTTAAATATAGTACTATTAAACAAGATTTTCTATTTCAAAAACTACTCTTTGTTCTATCCTTTTATTTTAAAGTATGCCATTAAACATGACAAAGTCGAAGACAAATAATATAATAAAATATAATACAACAATATGGCAACAAATACTACAAAACAGTACAAATTATTATCGAAAAATGTTTCAATTCCTACTCGTCAAGAGTTTGTCCATTAGCGGGCCTCACATTGACCTGGAAACTAAAGGTTTGTAACAAAAATATGAGTCCCATTCATTGTGTATTGCATGAAGAACGGGGGCGAAAGCAGTCCGCTTTTTGGAATTTTCTTTGTTTTCAAGATGAAAGTAAAGAGTGCCGCTTACAACACCCAAAACGAGCGTCAGTGGGTGGAATAGGTAATTGATAGAAATGAAGGTGAACGTATAACCTTTACTCCCTCTTTTTCTTTTTGCTGCAGGCTAGAGTAAAATATCATCGAGGCTCGCACCGGGGGAGACAAGGGAAGGTGAACGGAGTGAGGATGGGAGCGAGCACAGAGAGAAGTGGAAGAGGCTGAAGGGATGACACCATGAAGAGTGGTACATATTTAAACGGTTCACATGATATCTAATGGTTCTTAATGACCATAATAGCTTACAGATAGGAAGGCGGGATCCCTGGAGGAACAACGTGACACAATCCATGCCGTAGGCAGCGCTCGGTTTTCGTTCTATCCTGGTGGTGGACCACCAGGACCTGCTGCCGTCCTCACCCCAGCCCTGCCACGCCCCACTGGGAACCACACCCGTGGGTTCCCATCCTATGGCTGCACGGGGAAAAGAAACAGGAAGATGTTGGAGCCAACAGGGCCGACAGACCACACCCAGATGTAGCGACCTAAACCAGGTGGCGGACATCAAATGCATTTTTTGAAAACACAACCACCCTATTTTCCTTCCACGAGAATATATGGTAACGTCTGCATAGTAGACCAAAAACGCTACAAGCCTAATGTATGCCCAAATTCTAATGTCATAGAGGCAATTAGTCAGCCTGATTTTGATGGACTTTGGCAAACGTCGATTGGACAATGTGTAATGGTCAAGTAAAGATGCAACGGTATCAGAACTCTGCACACAGGAATCTGTCTGAAAGGCGTTTCTGTTAATATAACCTTTCTAGCCCGGATCAAGTATCACTACCATGTCAGCCCGCCTGGGTCCAGCGCCCTGAACCTCAGGGGAGAGCCCCCCCCGTACACCACACAGCAACCTGCCGTTTATCCGGGTCCGGCCCCCCACCCTCCCCTGGGTCCCCGACGGGGCGGTCAGTCACTGCCCCCCGCCCCTTGCTCCCTACCTCTTTTTAGGTCCACTTGTCCCTAAACCTCTTTTTTTTCTTGGTTCCCCTTTTTGCATATTCCCCGCGCCACACCTCATCCCTCGCCGGCACCCCATCCCGTCGCTCACCCCTCATGTCCAGAACCGTCCTGCGCACGGCTTGTCTTCCCCCTCCTTTCGGTCTCTCCTTCATCCCTGTCCTGCCTGCCTTTGGCGAGGTCACCCGCCTGTTTTTCGCGAACCTCACCCCACTTCCCTCCTCTCCCTCCCCTTTGTCGCTATTTTTCCCTCTACTACTTATCCTGTCATCCTCCACCTGCGTCTTTCTACACCACGTCTGCCCGGGTGGTATCTTCTCTTCTTCTCCCTCTCGCCCGTCGACCCCTTCTCTCTCCTCTCACCCCCATACCAACACATCTCTCTAGATCGTGTTTGATGTGGTGTGTGTGTGGATGGACGGCGTATTTATATCTATGTTCTATATCCCTGTTCTTTCCTTGCTATCCCGACCTACTGGTTTGTTACGGTCTCCCACCTTGGAGCTGACCGCCAGCTTTCCCCACCTCGACCCCGGGACCGGCTCTGCTATTGTTTCTTACGTGACCGAGCCCACAGTAAGGCCCTTTGTTGGACTTCTCTCTGTGTTTTGCCTGTGACCTTCTTCCCCCCCTTTCTTGCCAACCTTCCCCATGCACACTCTTCACTCGCGGAATCCTCGCACAGCCCGTAGCCTTGTTTCCCCTGCCACCATACCCACGACAACCTCACAAAGCCCCCCTAGTTTTTCTGCTTACTCGTCTGCCACCTCATGATCTCTAGAACGGTTCCCACTTTCTTCACGGTGTCCTTTTATACGTGTAGGTATACCGTTTCAGATGAGTCATTCTTTTAACTACTGTACTCCTATTATGGTTAGCGGTGGATCAGGGTTTGACGGTTCGTTCCTTGCCCGTCCTATGCCTCATTTTTATGTGATTACTGAGTCACTACTGTAACGTGCTAACACGACCACGTTAAAGTGTAGGCTGAACCCACGGATACTCAATTCACCAGACAAATTCGCGGACACGCATGCTTTTTTCTTTGTGTTATTACCGAATGGCTGCTTGGAGCTGTTAAGTCTAAAGAAGCCAAGAAGATTTGGAAGAGAACTGCCCAACTGGATTCGTAAACTGAGTCCACCTCAGAGCCGCCCACAAAGATGAGGAGGGTTGGGTGTGTGTGGAAGCATGTGGCTTGCATACGCCCATGTGTGCCAAACTGCTGCTGGCTTTGCTATGAGTGGAGATGTTTTTAACGGAGTCAGGAGGCCGATTTAGAAAACTGTTATGTAGAATTCACCTAAACAGTGTGCGTACGACGGAAAAGCTAGATTCGTGCGATACAGCACACAGAAAAAGGTTTCCGATGTAGAAAACATTCTTACACCAGAACCACTCGGCAAAAATAGCCTTTATAAGACCACAGTCAGAGAGAAAAGATTGTGCGGTATGGTGATTTTACAACACCCGTTACTCGCTCCCCCAAACCCGAAACACGATCTATGGAGCTACCGATGACAGTTTTCGTATGCATAAACCTCATCTGCATACATTTCCAGCATATTCCCATCCACGTAGACACTGGGAAGCTCCATCCAGAGAGGGACAAGACGGAATTAGGGAGATACGGACTGTAAATGCCATTTGTGCCATACACAATTTTTTATTGCTAAAAATCATCCAGTATTCTTGTTATGTTTTAGAATAAATATATAAAAAAATCCATAAAAACAAAATTGTATAAGATACTTCTCAGAGAAACTTTTTAGAAAAGAGTTGATTCATTCTTTTACACTGGCCGAATAGTAGGCTATTTTAATTGTTTTCAATAAATCTAATTTATGCCATTTTGCTGATAATGTACACATACGTTTTGTGACAAAATGCAGTTGTCTGACTCGGCGCGTCACTGACAACATTTTTTAAAAATGAAACGTGCAAATCTTACCGTTTCCTTTCAATTCTATCCTTCAAATATGACTATCACAGAAGGAGTCTGCCTGCACACATCAACATCTCTGTGCAGCAGTAGTTGTACAGTATTGTCAATGGATCTATTCAAACCGGCCGATGGACCGTTCACCCACCGAATCCAGCAGTGTCTCCCATAATATTCAAAGTGCGCATCATTTCCTTGTTCTCACTAAAAATATTTTCTCATAACATGAGACGTGCAGTTTACTCTAAAGATAAATTATTGTGCATCTATAGCACTCCTCGCTGTCATTAAAACAACATACCACAGGAAAAGTCATAATAACTATAGCGTCGATCCAGCTACAATTGTCATTCATCTAAGTCTTGAAAACGTCTGCATTAAGACTTTCTGTAATCTCAGTGTGCGATCTCCATTAAGGGGTCATTTTCATCTATATAACTTATAAATTCTGCATAAGAAAACTTTATGTGACGCTCCAGTGCTATCATCCCTGAGTGCGTGTCACTTTTTAGAAACTATATAGGGTTTATATCACACCTGTAAAACCACAGTGTTACAGCGATACTTCATGAGGCTCACTGTAGTACTATAAGAAAGTGTGCGTACAATGGGTCAGGAGTTGTGGCGAGGCAGAGAGGTGCGCAAATGTTCCCACTCAAGGATTGTTTTATACATATCCCATTCTTTGCGTAGGAAGTGGAGTATGCATCTTTCGGGCATGTTTCAGGGAATTATAAATGATAGGCCCCTGGTCCATATGGTTTTTCTCGGGCCATGGCACATTCTGCAATACTGACTGCTTTCACAGTTGGATTGGGTCTCGATGCTTGTGTTGTATGTGTGGGCAGGCTGCTGGCCGGGCACTGGGTCGTGGATGGAAATGTTTAGGGGACCACACCCAGCAAAAGGCACCCAAACCGGTAAACATTCAGCAAGGACAGCGGCCACTCCAAATCACCCAGCAGGTAGGCCTCCAGCCAAATCACATAACAAAATCAACATGGAGAATAAGTGTGGTGTGTAATGTGTGTGATATGTGTGTGTTGGGAGCATTTAGTAATAGGCTTCATAAGCCAGTGGGTGCGTCACCCAGGACACAGTGATGGGACATGCTGTTGAACTTGCCTGTAAGATTCATTGATTAATTGAAATGCAAAAGTATTGGGTTAAAGGAACAGTTCGCCCAAAAATGAACATTTGCTGAAAATGTACTCATCCTCAGGCCATCAAAGATGTTAGATGAGTTTGTTTCGTCATGGGAACAGATTTGGAGAGATGTGGGAGCATTTGGATTTTCACTTGCTCACCAAGATCTCTACAGTGACATGGGGTTGCCGTCAGAATGAGGCGAAAAGCTGATAAAAAACATCTTAGTACTGTACAGTAAACACACTCAGTCTTCAATGGCACCTGTGAGTAAAGATGTGTGTTTGTAATAAATTCATCATAACGGTCATTTTAACTTTAAACCATTGCTTCTGACCAAAATACGTCCATAATCCATAAAACTGTCCATAAAATGCAAAACTGTTGATTTAGGTTCAGCACATGATGATCCAAGTTGTGCCACCATGATATTAAGGCATAATCATTGCTTTCATTTCAGTAGTTACATAATCATACAAAAATGCTTTGCGCACAATCCTATTTATTTAAATTGCATGCCTGTATTGCATTTGTTACCTCTTTAAAGTCTTTTTTTATTATTGCTTTTCATCCAAGACCGCCACCGGCAAAAGCAGTTACCTTAAAGGGGTTTATTCCCCAAAAATGAAATTGTCCATTAAAATACCAGCCCTCCATTCCTCCTAGGGATCTGACTTTCTCATTGTTTTCGTTGATATTTCCAGGTTGGTCTCTCTTCACAATGTGTCTTTGCTTCTTTCCGGCTTTTTTGCCGCCCGCCCACCACGTTTAGAAGCTGCCACTGGACAGCCGCAAGACAGGTAAAAAGCTGGTGTGTGCCCTGATATCCGATCCCCCAAGCAGTTAACTCCCGACCCCCTCCCTCACAAAAAAAGTGTCTCCCCGGGCCATGGGGTGCACCACGAAACGGCCTTCACGTCCGACTCACGATGTGTTTTGTAGGACAATCTCTTCTTCCCCAAGATACACCTCTTCTTTTCTTCGCTTTGTGATTCCCGGTGGGGCTGTATTTGCCGACGCTGGCTTTGCCGTGGAGACCACGAGATGTTGGCAGCCAGCAATGAGCCGACGTCCCCTCCAAGAAGTGATCGGATATAACGTTAGTGGAGTAGTCATGTTGGGAAGAAATGTTATAACACGAGAAAACGCACGAGTGTTGTCCGCGTTACGAGAGGCGTCATCATGTAGCCCCCATCACCTTGCAGCCCGGTGGTGGGCAGCCAAGCTTTTTTTTGATTGGATTTGCACCTTTTCTTTCACTGCTTTGGACGCGCATGCCCAGCCCCCCCTTGCGGAGCCGATTTCCCCGCTTGTGAGAGACTACACACGCACAACGGTTTTTCCTATACCTTCCGAGGGATCAGTCTGCCCCGACAACAGTCATATACGGCACCTGAGATTTGACTGCGGGTGAGTAAGGATTCAGGGAAGGACACACTGTATCATGAGTATTGGGTAGAGAACAAACACCATTTACCGAAGTATGGGCGTGTATAGAGCAGAACATAGACCCTCTTATTACGGTCAGTTCGTGGGACACAAGCGCTTTGACGAAGGGTGGTGGGCGACAGTACGCGTGGTGGGGAAACAGAGGCAGATGGGACTGATCATGAAAGAACTGGGGTGTGTACGTGTCGCAATATTGTCCCGCCGCACCGTGTTTCGGGTAAAAACGCGAGAACTTTTGATCGTCGTGGGTAGCATAAAGGTAAAACTATGCGTATCCTCTAAATTATTATCTGGAATGGTTCTAGTGTTGAATCGTACAGGACAGGGTTATGGCGACACAAGTGCTGGAACTGACGTAGAGATTCGAAAAAGGAGCCTTCTGATTGCTCACACGAATGTACCTAAAAACAAGAGTGGGCTTAATGTTGAATTTTAATTGTATCTTAAACCTGATCCCTAAAGGGCAGGGTAACCAGGGATTGTGAATTCCCTTTTTTTCTGTATCATGATATCATAACAGGAAGAAAGTCTTAAGACATATGCTAAAGTATGTGAAGTTACTTTCTTCAAACATGAAGGGGCCTGAGTTGCCATATAGACAACTGAGCTTTTAGTAAAACGATTATCGAACAAAGCTGCACTAGTTCAATTGTTCATACGGTGGAAAACTATCAGAAATGAGAGTTTCGTTCAGAAGAGTCTCACCACATTCAAAATTAGTGTACGTGTGATTAATAAACATTCTGTGGGAATAAACAGGGTATTTAAAGAAATAACAGCCTGTGCCGTGCTTAGTTGATGGTATGTGCTAAGCTTTTTATTTATCCTAATAACACACAATAACACTGTATTATCAAGTCTTGTGGTCCTGTAATACCATGAATAAGTAAATTTGGCATTAATTGTTCTTTTTCTTCACTATCACATCTGACTATTTCCTGCAATCAGTAATAATGATAAGAGATTGAAATTTAGCATAAAATGTATTTTAAAGTAGCGAAACGAAGAGAGAACGATTAATTTCATAGATTAGTTTATTATTTATTAATAGAATAATTTGTAAGTGAGGTTGATTGTTGTTTCATCTTTTAGATGATGTGATAAGCGTAGGGTATAGATATAGGCCCGGGTCAGAAAACAATCCTATGACGCAGTATAGTTTTCAGGCACATTTTTAATGGGGCCTCGTTCTTTGCAGCTGCTGGCGAGGCCAACAGAGAAAACGATTGGTGATGCTCTCCTCTGCACCTAGCCAAGAAAATGGAAGTGAAATAAGGTAAACGACGCTAGGACCGAAGACCCAAGAAGAACGGATTTACCGGTATACCAACGTTCTTCCTTTACAGCACATCAAAGCTAGCATTAAAGTCAAAACGGAAGAAATGGAACGAACATGATGGGTTTTTCTCTGGAATTTCTTTGATGTACGTGTGCGCTAAAAACGACTTTACGTTACGGGCTAAAAAAGCCATAAGAATATACGCGAAATTACAAGAGATAACAGCGAGGCTGTTCATTAACGTTAGTTTTAAACACTTTAGAATGAGAGAAGTAACCGGTCGCACTGTACCTCACAGTGGCCCATGTGACAAATACAATAGAATAAGGCCAGAAGAAAAAACTACTTTACACAAATGCAGATTAAGTGGCCAATACAGAACCTCAGTTCTAAAGGCTGAGATGTGAAGATCAGTCAAATGTGACTGGTGCCATTAAACCGCCATAATATTAGGTAGCTGTAACACTTCACAACAATTGTCAGTGGGGGCAGTACCTTTTACAAAAAATGTACTAAATGGCATAACTAATATGTACCTAAAGGTGCGAATTATTTTGTCAGAGTGAATAACGATATAAAATTTAACAAGAATTCTCTTAAAACGAGGTTGCTTCAATGGACTAGTATAGTTGCTAAGAGAGAAAAATGATTTGTAGAAGCCACAAAAAGTCAAGGATAACTACAACATTCTGAGAGCAAAAAAGATATTTTGCCATCGACGGCCCATTCAAAAATAGCATGGAGTTCTGAATAAAAGATACGACAACTCAAGGCTGTAAACATGTCTTCAACATTGGGGGACCCTTTTTGAAAAGGGGTTGTAATGGTCTTTTCTTTAAAGGGAAGAAAATAATTAAAGAATTTCTTTAAAACCATGAAAAGAAATAAGAAGTATTTTTTTTGTAAAAAAGACGAAATAAGAATAGGTAATACGAAATAATACTTTTTTGGTAAAGTTATCTATTTGAACTGTTGGTGCAGAGGCCTTACGGTTTGCATTGCCGATACTAATTCGTTCCCATCGAGGTACTAAAACGGCACACGAGTTACTATTCGTTCCCGCGGATTTGCTCAATAGTGTGCACAATTTACTAATCAGTTCTCTCGATTTATAAATCGTGTGCACAATTTAGAAATTAGAGGACGAAATAGTAAATCGTGCGTACTATTTTTTTTCGGGTCTCCGTAGTTAGCAAATATTTTTATTTTAAAATTTGCCACCATTCACTCTTATTCATATGCCTATGAAAAATGGCAACATAATTTGAAATGGCAAAAAAAAACAAAAAAGTGGATATTACTGTTGGTTGTTAACATTTTTATGTTATAAAAAAAAGTTTCAAATATTAAATGTTTAGCTACTTACCTTGCACTCTTTCACTGTTCGTTATCTGTGAACAGTAAAGCCAGCGTGAATATGACTTTTGAAATTTTTTCAACATCAAGAATATCACATATTGACTATTTATAAATGGCAGATATGACATTTTCACATTTTTGCCAGTGACATTTTGGATGCCTCTTATAAGTGAAATTGACGTCATAGTTTAGTATACTCACTACTGAGGGTGCATAGCTAGAATCATCTACATTCATATACTTGTTTAGAGTATGTTTTGGGCCTAACACCAATGACATGGAATTATAAACTTCCACATATTGACTACAGTTGTTCATGAGTATTACTCAAGTACTTGCGTAAATCCATTGTAACATGGGCACTGTAATGTAGAGTGAGACTGAATCCATTTCCATTTTGAGGAACATGAGGTAGCACAAAAGTCCGGTTTTCATTTAAGAAAATTTTGCATTAATAATAATCTCAGTTTTTGTAAAGGTCTTGCAGGTGTCACATTATTTTTTTTAATGTTCCACTAACAGACGAACGCATAATGTGCGACTCTTAGGCCTAGCTGATTTGTCCTGATGCCTTAACTGACAACATGAAATAAATACAGATAAGATTGTCCATCACTTTCTTCATTTATGTTTTGAAAACACGTCTTCATGAACTGGAGTGGTTTTGATTGAAATGTTCTGTTCCTTCCTCCATTTCTCATTGCCTGTTTTATCTTGTTTGATCAGTGAGGGGTTTGATACTTTATTTGTGCAGTATTGTTTAACAGCATGTTGCTAATGGGTAGATCTTACATTTCCATTCGATTATTTTTCCAAATTTGTTATTAATATTTACGTTTTGCTCTGCAGTTGAATAGTAAGAAGATTGCATGATCCCCAAAACTTTCCTTGATTACGCTTTACATTACAATGTCCATGTTACACATACATTACACACTACTAAAATGAATGACTAAAGTAATAACATTAACTGTGCAAAGCAGCTCCACATAATCAGAAGTATATTATGTAATAACTTATAAACACTGTAATGTAAAGTGTAACCCTTTTTATTTTCAGTTTTATGTGTTCTGTTGCCTTTCTCTCTTCTGTAATGTTGTGCCTTAGAAATGCGCTCCTATAACGTCTAGTGTCAGCCACCCTTGCATCCAAAGCTTCAAGTTACCAATGTGTATTGATGAGAGTATTATGCATATGCACTAAGCACTCTGCTTTTACGCTTGTACTTTATTCAAACACTATGAATGTGCAAACAAGAGATTTAAAAAAATGAAACTAACACCCTCTGCAAGCTTTACACTCATTTCATGTGCATTTAGAGATGTAAAATTGTTAAATATATCTATATTTATCTAAATCAACTGGAAAGGATTGCAATCCTAAATGTCACCAAAATATCAAATTCAACAACGAGGGCAGATTGTATTCAGCAACACTAGCATATAATTCCTGCTTTTTAACTTCTGCTTACGTGTTCTGTTAATATTTGAGATTAAAAGACATTGTCATTTAGATGCGGGGGGTTTTGATTGTTGCTTGTATTTCGTTTGTTTTATTTTGTGACATTGTAAGAATATGAACTGAAACAGAAGTAAGGCAATAATTACTGGAAAGAGTAGCCAAGGATGAGTGAGATGTGTGTGACAAATAACTTCATATTCTGTATTTATTATACCCTTTTAAAAATGAGCGATATAGACAACCTACAAGACGCTGAAATGCAATGGCTTTTATAGCAAGTGTATGTTTTTAAATAAACTGTAATAAACTATTTTAAATGCACTATTTTTTCCCAGTGTAATTTCATTGCTCTGTGTGCATTTTATGTTAAATAATTTTAGTTGTAAATCTAAATATATGTTATTATAAATAACTGGAGCAAACATCTCGTCCAGAACAAAAAGCAGTAAAAGATTACATATGTTGACTGATTATATGACACTTTTTCTATCCACTTTATTTGCATTTGAATAAAATCATTAAAAAAGATATGTCAAGTATCTCTCCCATACAAAAATTCCCTAAGCATTATCGGTTTTAGTTGTCAATGAATAGACCAATGCATTATTAATTTCCTATTTGCATGAGATCAGAAAAATAACATAAATGAGGTAATCAAATGCCACTATAGAGATCTAGACAGTGGGTTCTGATGTTTGAACTGGCACATCATGTCTTTCACTGCTCAACACATGCAGGCAGTCGTTGCACAGTGAGTTTGGTGACCTCTTGACCTCTGTGTTTCAAGAGAACAGACCCCTAACAAGGGCAGTTGGTCTGGAGCCTGGTCCTCTCTGTGACTGCTGGTGTCCTGTTTGTGGTCTGGGTTAAGGGTAAGAGTGGGTTGTGTGCTGTCTGGGTCAGGGACTGTCAGTGTTTTGGAGCTGTCATGAGAAGGTGAACTGTTCACTTCGCAAGATGACTCGGTCCATGTAGCTGCACGCTCCTGTTTACGAAATTTAGCACGTCTGTTCTGGAACCAGACCTAAATCAAATCAAATCAAATAAACCCATTTAATGAATAAATACTTCAAAATGTACCTGACCTAATTAATTCCAATTGTCCGACAGATGCATTATTTTGCCAAAAGTATTGGGACACCCCCTTCTAATGAACAGGTTTGACTACTTTATTCATTTCCATGAGTACAATGTTTAATGTTTAAATACATGAATTATATGTCTTTGTTGCAACAGTTTTGGAAGTGTCTAAAATGACCATATGTACAAGTCATTGGTGTTTGGTGATGTGTTTTTGTCTCAAGGTCTGCATTTAATGTCACACCAAATGTGTTCAGCTGGGATAAGGACTTGGTTTTCTGTAGACCAGTCAAATCAATCATTTCTTTTTGAACGTTGCCTTATACACAGAGGCATTGTCATGAATAGAAAAGGGTCCTGTCCAAACTGTTGCTATAAAACTAGAAGCACACAACTCCCTAGAATATCATTATATGCTTAACATTGCAAGACTGTACCATGGCAAACTGTATTCGAGAGGGGGGGGGGGGGGGTCCCAATAATTTTGGCAATATATGAAACAATCATAAACGTTACATATCACATAATTTTTTTCCAGGAAAGGTCAGGATTTGTTACATTTTATGTCTTTGTTTGAGGGCAATCAGCTAGCACCCAAATGGCAGATACACATTAGCCAATATTAGATATTTAGGAAAACATTTTAAATAAGAATAGGGCGAATATACCTGTATGACTATGAAGGGGATCTTGATGTATCTTAGAACCCAAAAAGAACATACGCAGTTGAAGAATGATCAGAGCAGAAGCTCAGATACCTGAACTCGAGCTTCAGTAAGATGGATCTCCTGCGCGAGCTCCTCTCGGGTGTAGATGTCTGGATAATGAGTCTGTGAGAACACGCGCTCGAGCGTTTCGCTGCGCCTGGGAGATGCGTGCGGACGCGCCTGTGTTGCGTCTCTCTGGACGCCCCGTTGTAAGGGCAGAAGAGTAGGATGAACTGGAAGTGGAATTAAATGTGAATTAAACACAGAAATTTTTTAAAGTTATATTGCAGCAATGTTTGCCCTTCAAAAAAGTTGGGGCCAGTAAGATTTTAAAAAAAAGGCTCTTCTTTTAAAGATACAGTAAAACAGCAATATTATTGCAGTTTAAAATAACCGTTTTCTATTTTAATAGTTCATGAGTTCATAGTTCAATTATTTAATAATTCATGTGATAACAGAGCTGAATTTTCAACCGCCATTACGCCAGTCTTCAGTGCCTCATGATCTTTCAGAAAGGAATCAGTCGCCAATTGGATCGTGTGCAAATTTATTACATTTTCAAATGGCATAAGACAACAACCGAAAGCTAAAAGCAATGGCTTTTTGTAGGAAAGCATGTTTGTAAACAATATCATAGGCAATTGTTTTAAATGACGTAAATGCATTCGACCCACTTTCTTCTGTTACTACACCTTTAAAATACTTCTAAATAATGCGATATAAGGAGCTTTTTAATAAGTCATCTTGATTAGGCGTGTTGGGGCTCAAGAAACATTTTGGTCTTCGTGAAATAGGAGATAGCTAATTTCTGCATGATACGAGTGATGAATGGAAAGTTCAAAAAGATACAGTTTAGTTGACATTTTAAAAAAGGTTTAATCTTTAAAACAATTGTAAATCTTAACAAGGATGATTCATTATCCAAAAGAAGTGATTTTTGATCAATTGCATTCACCCTTGCTGAACAAAAGTATACTATTAATATCTTTCAGAATAAATAAATAAAAAAGTGGTTGCAAAATGGTTTGCTTTAGTTTTACATTTTAGCCAATGCAAATAATAACATCATTGATAAATGTGATATACATATACTAATAAAAATGGGATTAAAGCATAAACTAACCTGTTATGTAGTGTGAGGGTTGGTGAGAGCCAGGCGCAAGGAAATGGCAACTGGTTGTGTTTCCCAGATTGCACCTGTTGTATTGAAATCTGAAGGGCTGACTGCAGGAGCTGAACTCCGTGGAGCGGCTAGAAGCTCGGCCAGTGTCCATCACAGACTCGTATGCAGTAGACGTTAGGTAGCTGTACTCCATCACTCTCGCAAAGTCTCTCTGATGTCCTCGGAACTGTTCTCATGTGAGGGCTCTGTGGCTTTTATTAGCCCTGGAGTTTAGTTGATTAAGTCGGTCACTGACACGTGGCGGTGGGTCTCATTGTATTATGCTTTTGACATGTCTCTCCATCATCTCTGCCTCCACCTGCATCATATCAGCCAGCAGCCTAATAAATGCATTACCATAGCATGTTACAGCTAAATCTATTTAGATTTTTTTGATTTTGCACTATTGCATACAAAAATGTGTTTTGAGCTAAAAAAAAAAAAAAAAAATTTCTGACGTCACCCTCCGAAGCAGGGAGGTTTACTATTACCGTTATCTGAAATATGTAAAAAGGACAGTTTTTCACAACAATGTCTAAAGTTCTTTTTGTATAGGCGATATACGATAGGCTACACGTTTGATGTAGCATTGTAGCTATAGCCTACAGTTTATATTACACACATAACTTAGTGAAAGATGAAAAGATTGTCAGAAAATAATTACATTATGCATTAGTATTAATAGCCTACTCACGATGACAATTTAAAAACTGGCTAATTAGAGATTTTTTTTTAAATTAGAGCCACGTTTATTATTAATTAATAGAATAGAATAGAACAGCATTTTATAAAAATCTAATAAACCAGGAATTATCTATGCTTGCTTTTATAAGTTCAAGTTTCTTGTATCCTTTCTTCTTCCTTCTTAATGCACATTTTCGTGGTTCTATGCAGGCTTCAGATTTGGTTTCTGTGCCGCCATTGCGTATAGATGTCTGAAGCTTTAGCCGTTTTGATTATATTCACAATTATTTGTTCTTACTTACTTTGAACCTTGCATGACATTTGACATGAGCTAGGTCAAACCGTTATTGTGTCTAATAAGTGTAGATGTAGGTGGAAAAGAGAGACAGGAGATGATAGAGTGGGTTTGATGCAACTATACCGAGCTTGTGTCAAAAGGCGAGTATCCGTTGAGACCTGACTCAAAGGATTGGGACGTGGCAACCATCCATCATACTTTTGAGAGAACAGGCCTCTACAAGGCACCAGTGAACAATAAAATATACAGCGCTGGTTGATACCATTAGCCACCCAGCACTTTTAAAAGGGACATCTGCGTACATGTGAATTTGCCACAGGCGCATTACAGTTTAACAATAGCTTTCCAATAATATTAAATAATAAATCACATTATTTTGTTACAGATTGCATGAGATATGATCCTCAAAATAGAATTGTTGCACTGAAAAGGTAACTGGTAATAAAAACAGCTGATTGTTTAACAAACGCTTAATTTTGCTTAATAAAGCAATTTCCACTCACTGACCCAGCGCTGGGTTGCAATATGACTTGGGTAAAAAAAGTTAATGGACTCAACGTGGAAGGGTTTTTTTAAAGACCCAAACCAGACACTTTTTTTAACAAATCTATGTTTAAAATGCAAGCGACACCTTATTTTGTGTAAAAAATGAACACAAGTGTAATGATGTTCACTTTTCTTCTTTCTGTTATGTCAAAAATATGACATCTGTTTTTAATGGTTGGGTATCAAGGTCACGACCACTGCCAGGCCGGTAAATATCTTTTTTTATTTTTGCTGAGAAAGAAAAAGTTCATAGAAGATCTTGGACCTGGTTATGCTACTATCTATCTATCTATCTATCTATCATCTATCATCTATCTATCTATCTATCTATCTCTCTCCCTCTCTCTCTCTCAATTCAATTTCAATTCAATTCGTGCTTTATTGGCATGACACATTGGGTACATATTGCCAAAGAATTGTACATAGCAGAACAAAAATACATATAATATACATCCATATATATTTATATAAACATTGATGGTACTACTAATGCAGATGTGTTCACTCTTTAACTCTTAGTTTGTGGCATTTATAAATATAATGTGCTACCAAAGAGGAAGTAGGTCCTTCACCAAGTAATATTCTTAATTTGTGATTTTCATGGAGCGACTGGAACTCAGGAATGTTCTGCTGTATTTGACTGTACAGTGAGTCTCTTAAGGATGTGTATTTGTCACAGTGAAAGAGGAAGTGTTCCTCCGTCTCAACTGATCCTGATCTACATTCAGTACAGATTCGCTTTTCTTTAGGTAACCACGTGTTTTTATGTCGTTCTGTCTCTATGGCCAGCTGGTGGTCACTCAGTCTGTACTTAGTCAGTAAATGTCTGTGTGTTATATTCCTGACTGAGACCAGATAGTCAGCCAGACTGTAATCTCTGTTGAGTTTCAGATAACATTGGAGACGACTTTGCTCTTCGGTTTGTTCTTTCCAATGCTGTATTTATGTCTCCTTTTCTTCATTCATAATTTCTTTGATTCTTCCATGTTTTTCAGGGTTGGTGATATCGAGTGCTTTGTTAGTCAGATCTGACACCATTACACAAATATGACTTTTTTTAGCACTGCTTTAAAATGAAGAGAATCCTCCGAACTAGAGTTTAAGTGGATCCAGAACTTTAGAACTCTTTTTTTAATGATTAGATTCAGGGGGAGACGGCCTAACTCGGCTCTGCAGGCGTTATGTTTCTGTGCACATGAAGGATGCTTCTGCAGAACTCTACATGCAGAGCTTCTAAAGGGTGTTTGTGCCAATCCTTATGGCTGTAGTTACTCGCTGGGCCCCAGATCTCGCTTCCATACAGGGCAATAGGCAGTATGACACTATCGAAAATCTTTGTCCAAATTCTGATGGGGATGTTTATTTTGAATAATTTCATTCGTATGGCATGCAGTGCCCAGCGGGCTTTTGTAAGTAATGTTTTAATTGCCAATTTTAAATTTCCAGTGGGAGTTAAAACCAGACCAAGATGTTGTTTAAAGTAAATAAATGTTTATGATCTAGATTTCTGTTTTTTTTCTGAAATATCATAATCTTAGTTTTTGGGATGTTGACGTCTAAGGCCCAATCATGGCAGTATTTAGTTAAAATGTCAAGGTTGTTCTGGAGACCTTCTGGTGTTTTAGATAGAATTAGCAAGTCATCTGCATACAGCAAATATTTGACTTCTATGTCAAATAATTGTAGTCCTGGACTGTCTGATTGGTCCAGTAGATCTGCCACTTCAATGATATATATGTTAAATAAAGTCGGGCTGAGGCAGCAGCCCTGTCTCACACTCCTCGCTGTTGAGAGAAATAGTCTGACTTGCTGTCCATTTACTGACATTTATTTTAGTATACATGTTTTTAATTTAAGTCATATATTCTGGTTTTCTACTCCTATGCACAATTTGAATGATTTTATAAACAATTCAGTCCAAATGGAGTCAAATGCTTCTTAAAATCTCGAAAGCATGCAAATAGTTTTTTCCATCTTTCTTTTGTGTTACAGTTCATTATAAGTGTTTGTAGTGGTGAATATGTCAGTGGTTCATGTTTAGGGAGGCAAGCCAATGAGTTGATGATGACATGTGCTGCTTTAAGAAGATGAAATCCGAGTTGTTATTTTTGTTTGTGTGAGTATGGAGCAAAATAATTTCCCCAGACTAGGGGCACCTGCGCAGACGATGTACCCTTTCACAGGAGTCGCGTGTGATCTGCACGCGTGTGCAGTTCCCACCTCAGCCTAGAGATGAGTCCTGTGTTCCAGACCTCTGGAAAAACACCTGAATTCAAAATCAAGTTAAAACGTTTGAGTAATGCAGTCTGAAATTCAGGAGAGCTGATTTTAAGCATCTCATTTTTTATGTTGTCAGGGCCACAGGATTTCTTACATTTGAGGGATTTCAGTTTTCCAATAAGTTATTGTTGGGTTATTTAGATAATCTAATCTCTCTCTCTCTCTCTCTTTCTATCTATTCTCTATCTATCTACTATTCTTCTATCTATATATATATCTATCTATCTAACTACTATCTAGCTATCTATCTATCTCTTAGATCTCTCTCTCTTCTCTCTACTATCTCTTCTATCCTCTCTCTCCTTCTCTCTCTCTCTAGCTCTCTCAGCCTATCTATCTATATCCTCTCTCTATCTATAGTATGCTCTATCTCTCTTCTCTCGCTAAGCTCTCTCTAGCGTAATCTATCTATCCACCTCTCTCTCTAGACTATCTATCTATTGATTATATTATTATCTATCTATATCTCATATCTGTCTGTCTATCTGTCGGTCTGTCTGTCTGTCTGTCTGTCTATCTATCTATCTATCTACTATCTGTCTATCTATCTATCTGTCTGGCTGTCTATCTATCTATCTATCTATATATTATCTATTACTATTAAATTTCCTATCTATCTATCTATCTATTTTTTTATCTATCTATCTATCTATCTATCTCCTATCTATCTATCTATCTATATACTATCTATCTCTCTCTCTCTCTCTCTCTCTCTCTCTCTCTCTCTCTCTATCTCTATCTCTATTTTAAGTCTGAGATGAACAGTCATTTAGCTCTACTAAATGTTAAATTCCTTGATAGGCCTAGCTGTTATTGTTGGATGGAATAATTCAGCGTCGTGCTTCAGTGTTGATCTGTTGTTGCAGCATTACCTGGCAGTGGTTCATCCGTAACCTGTATGAAGAGAGAAGGAAAAAAAATCAGAATAAGCAAGTTCTACACACACAATATAAGCCATTTAAAATATACAAGTCACAAAATATGTCTGAAAAACGATGGGCCATTGTGCTTTCTTTGAACATGGCGCTGATCTGGGAAACTTAAAAAAAAAAAGGCCTTATACCTATTGCAGAAATATTTTACTGTACTTATAATATTATAATATATATTTAATTAATAATATTATTAGTCAGAAAGTGCTATTCTTTATTGATTATATTGAAAGCCTTTTAGCAACTACATCTTAAAAAAAATCTATATCCACATCATTTTCTATTCGGAATTATAGATTTATATTCATATTTTCTTTTTTGGTGGAACCTGACATTTTTAAACAACGGGACCTGTTTTAGCACTCTTTCAGTGCATACGCAAATACCGTGCGCCACTGTTACACTTACGTCATAACGGTGCGCAGGTTCTACGCTGAATGAAGCGTGTGAGAGGATGCAGTGCTAGAGCCAGTTGTTTATTTGATATTTTCAGGCTGTCAAAATGAGGGATACTCCGCTGTCAAACTGCGAGAGGCGTTTTCTTCTTAAAGCTATAGAAGAGAAAAAAGTAAGTTACACCTTGTCAATATAATTTGGATGTGATATCGTTAGTAATAATATGTTTTGATTATTGCCATACTACAATCCACATCTCTATTCTACCAGCTAAACCATATTTCTGTATTCTGTAGCGCTTAGATGGGAGACAAACATATGATTACCGGAATATTAAAATCAGGTTTGGAACTGATTATGGCTGCTGCATCGTGGAACTTGGGAGAACAAGGTATCAGTCATAGTTGCTTTAACATTTACAGTGTTTACAAACGACGTGCTTCCCTACACTACCGATTTAAAGTCACAACAAATAATCACTTGCATGATAAGTGAAGATAATACATTTTGGCGGGGGTACTTCCTCAGAAAACCCACTTTGAACACGTGTTTTTCCTTTCAGAGTGTTGGGTCAGGTGTCTTGTGAGTTGGTCCCTCCAAAAGATTCACGTCCCACAGAAGGCATCATGTTTTTTAATTTGGAATTGTCTCCCATGGCATCACCAGCCTTTGAGCCAAACAGGTTCACAATTATTTACACACAGTCTTGCAAATTATTCTCTTTCTCTCTGTCTCTGTTTTTTATATCCTAATGCCTGGGAGTTTCTCAATGTGTTTCTGTGTGTGTTTTGTAGGCAGTCAGAGTTGTTGGTGATGTTAAACAGACAGCTTGAGAGGTGTCTGAGGAATTCTAAATGCATCGACACAGAATCTCTCTGTGTAGTTTCAGGAGAAAAGGTAATATGGATACCTGACATGTAACATATATAAAACACTACCATTGGAAAGTTTGGACCAGTACATTTTTTTAATGCCATTAATACTTTTATTAAGCGAGGATGCATTAAACTGATCAAAAGTACACTGACAGTAAAGATTTTTAGATTGTTACAGCAAAATCCATTTCATATAAAAAGAGACCTTTCTTTTCAATAAAGAATGCTGAAAAGAATTGTTTAAATATTATTTTAAAACATTATAATGGGTTTCAACAAATATATTTAAGCAGCACAACTGTTTTCAACATTCATAATAATAAGTGTTCTTAGGCACCAAATCAGCATATTAGAATGATTTCTAAAGGATAATGTGACACCAAAGTCTAGACTCTAGAGTAATGTAAAATTCAGCTTTTAACAGGAATAAATTACATTTTAAAATATATTAACATACAAAAGTTATTTTAAATTGTAATAATGTTTCTCTTACTATATACATATTACTGTTTTTACTTTTATATCATCACCATAACGTAGCCTTAGTGAGCATTTTGAACAGTAGTATAATTCCTTCTCGTACTAAAAAAACCATAGCAGATCATTTATCCCATGTCCCACATGCAATGGCCCTTCACTCGCTGTACCTCTATTATTGATAGGTTTGGCAAATACGGGTTGATGTCCATGTGTTAAATCATGATGGAAACTTGATGGATGCAGCAAGCATTGCTGCCATATCTGCACTCTCACATTTTAGGCGGCCGGATGTTGCTATTCAGGGACGAGACATCACTGTGGTGAGTCTTAAAATCGCAGTCTGTGTTTGGCAGGTGGTTTTTATTCTGTATTAGTTATTTATACTATAATTTTTTTTAACAGTTCAGTCCAGAGGAGAGAGATCCTATTCCACTGAGCATATATCACATGCCTATATGTGTCAGCTTTGCTTTTTTCCTGCAGGGGTAAGAAACATCACATGCACAAAATCTCTTACAAGTTTTACTGGTTTTATTCTGGAGCCAATTAGAAAAACAATTGCATTGGAATTTGTTTAGTTAGTTTTGCCTGTTTATAAATGACAACATTTGGAACATTGACACTGATTGAAATAGATGGAGTCAACATTGAACTGAACTGTCTTCTGTTGAGTGCTTACTGCTGAAGTTAACTTGTATTATTGAACTGAACTGAATCAACACTGAACTGACTAAGGCTGAATAAATATACTATTGTCTTTTTAGAGCTGCTTTACAGCAGAATTTGATTTGCCTTAAATTTGATTAGGTTTGCATCTTTTGATTTTGTTACTTCCCTATTTAATACTGTGAAGCTGCTTTGAAACCATTTGTAGCTGTAGCAAACACTATGTATTGTTTTTATTCATGCATGTTACTTGTTATTCCTTCCTAAGCTCTTATTTGCTTGTGGACCCTTGTGAACGAGAAGAGCGAGTGAAGGATGGATTATTGGTGATAGCAATGAACAAACATAGAGAGATCTGCTCCATTCAGTCTAGTGGAGGGATCATGCTTCTGAAAGACCAGGTATTGTTATATGTGTGTTCTATATTTTTAGTAAAATTTTTACTAATTTTCAGTTTATTTGAATTGATTTATCACATAACTCTAGGATGGGCTTTTAATCTGGACAGTTTTGCACTGTGCAGCATTTTTATGCAGTGTTGTACAGTCACAAACATTTTGTTTTCATGCAGGTTTTAAGATGCAGCAAAATAGCAAGTGTGAAAGTTTCTGAAATTACAGAGCTCATCAACAAAGCATTAGAGAATGACAGAAAAATCAGGTATGTTTTTAGTTTAAAATGATTTTAAATTTTAAATTTGATCTTAAATTTAAAAGCTTTTTTAGTTAAAAAATAAAAGGCCTTTTATCACTCTTTCTGTTTTATTTCAGCAAATATAAAGCGATGGAATAATTTACATTTATATTAAATTAATTTACAGTTTTATGTATTTTTTTATTCACTTGTTCTTTTTAGAAAGGAGGGTGGAAAGTTTGGCTTTGCTGAGTCCATGCCCAAAGAGCGCATCACAACCCTTAAGAGAGACGAAGCCCCAGTGGAGATGACAGATGTCAAAGAGACTGCAAATGATATTGTGAACAGAACAGAAACTCCCACAGAAGCGTATCTATTGGCCCATACAGAATATTTAAGGAGAGTTTTAGAAGAACTCACGTTAATTGAGAATGTTTTAATATATTGTTTAGAGAGACGAGTGATGTCTCAGAGGAGATGCATGAAATGTAAAGGCAATATTGTCTTATTGTATTGCTGTGCCAGGCAAATTATTTTACCCAAATATTACTCCTTGACCCCAGAGCCAGTGTTTCCTCTCCTGTTCTTGTTGCAATGGGAACTGCACAGGTAGGTGAGGGCATCGTGAACTCATGGGGACTCGATGAGGATGAAGAGGATGAACCTCAGACAGAGGACACAAAAACAGGTAGTGTGTGAGACTTGTGTGTTTTTGTGTTCCAGAGTGATGTGACACATAATATCTGTTCTGAAAAAAAAAAAGATTCTGTGTGTATGGTCCAGATATTTTGTATGTTGTAGGGCAGGGATCCACAAATCTGGCCCACGAGATCCACTTTCCTGCAGAGTTTAGCTCTAACCCTAATCAAACACACCTGAGCATACTAATCAATGATCATTAGAAAATCACAGGTAGGCAAGTTTGATCAGGGTTGGAGCTAAACTCTGCAGCACATTGGACCTCCAGGGCAAGATTTGAGGAACCCTGTTGTAGGGCATTGGTCTCAAACTCAATTCCTGGAGGGCCACTGCTCTGCACAGTTTAGCTCCAACTCTAATCAAACACACCTGATCCAGCTAATCAAGGTCTTCAGACTCAATAGAAACTTCCAGGTGAGTGTGTTGGAGCTGGTTGGAGCTAAACTCTGCAGTTGTGGCCCTCCAGGAATTGAGTTTGAGACCACTGTTGTAGGGACTAAATGTCACCACAAGAATAGTAAAGCCGAATTTTTTTGATGTTGTGGCTAACAAATTTTGTCCCTATGAAGAAAACAGCTTGTAAACATTACTAAATTGTGTGTGTGTGTTGTCTTTTTGGAAGGTTTGGGGATAGAATATAAATATAGTTTGTACAGTATAAAAACATGTCTATGGAGAGTCCTCATGAAACACAAAAATCCAATCTGTGTGTGTACATAGATGAGGGGCTGGTAATCTCTGACAGTGAAGAGGAGGAAGTTGTCATTCTTAATGAAGAAGCCCAGTGAGTAAAGTCATTAAATCTGTCCTCTTATCTCAAAGTAAAAGTACAACATACTCCAACTTATACAGTGTGTGATATAACCAAATATCATAAAAAATGATTTTAAAATGACTTTAAAATGATTTTTTAAGGAAATCCACGAAGCCTTGTAAACAAAAATGAACTTCAGCGCTGCAGAGGAAAGAGATGATCATATATCAGACTCCCATACCACTGGACACTATCTGTTCCTTTTTGTATTATAAAATAAAACGTGAAAATATGGAATCCTTTGTTTTTCAATTACTAAAGAAAAGTTGTAGTGTATGTGAAGAAGCTTAAATAGATGTGATAACAGGTCTAGACATAAGATTAGTAAGGCCTTTCAAGTGTGAAATCATAACTGTAGCGCTTACTAATTCATAAATGTAACTATGGCCAGTACGGGGATCGAACCCGCGACCTTGGCGTTATTAGCACCACGCTCTAACCAACTGAGCTAACCGGCCATCTGGAGAAGCTGTGAGGCAAATAGGCTCACAAAACTTAAGTTAGTCCAGTTAATAATTGTTATATATATAGAATGCCACCGATTTGGAACATTTGTCTTGAAAATATACTATCCCAGCCTATTCCCTTCGTGCATAGTTACTCAAATTCATAAATATCTTATGTGCTAGCTTCCAACTTCCAAGCATGGGTTTTGCCCACAGAGTCTATGGTTTTGCCACATTACTGCGCATGCGCGCCATCCTGACGCGCGCCGCTTGACAGGCATCAGCGGCGCGTTCCCGACAGTAGACTTTGCTGCTCAGGCTTCAAGATGGCGGAAGCCCTGACAACTCAAGAGGAGGCGGTAAGATACCTAAATATTTCCACTGAGCCCTTCGTAAATTCCATGGCGTTTCACGCTGAGCCGTGTAGCAAGTATTCAGATGATGTGCCATATAATACAGTTAATAATTTTTTATTAACAGAGATGTTAATGAGAATCGCGGCCCAATCGCTGTTTTTGAGGTAACTTAACGTTAGCTGAGGTAAATGCTAACGTTAGCCTAGCTAGCTCTACAGGGTAACTGTTAATACACACGCATAACGGTTTAATAAATATTTATTGGCCGGTATGATTGTAGAATTTTAGGAAACTGGTGTATAGCATTGTAAAATGACTCTTACATTAAGCAGTAAGTAACATTAGGTTGACATGCAACGTGAATGTGGTTCGCGGTCTATCTAACGTTAGTCTGTTCACATTAATATTATTACAGCATGACTTCATTAGATAAAAGCTATTATAACAAATCTGCATCGCTGGCCTGTCATGCGTAGGGATTTGTGAATCTCCGTGTCGCTGTTGTTAACACAGCGAGCCGGATGTCTAATGTGCTCCTGTGTTGGAAAATGTGAGACAGCTCTCAGTTCTGTCTGTCTTACCGTGAGAACACTCATATCTAGTGCTGGAGGTGCCTTTTGTTCTGACTCGTTGAGGAAACAGTGTAATATGAGTGTAGCATAACTTCTGTCAGCACGATCCGTCTCTCTTTACAGCTGTCAGATCATCCTGCTTATGTGTCATCTTAAGGTAACGTACTGCAAAAGTGGTTCAGTTTTGCTTTTGGACACCCTTTGGAAAATCTGGTGTATCAGAGCAACGTACTGGTACATTAATAGTATAATTAGCTGGTGGTCACACGATATAGGGATTCATTGGCTGGAAATATGTGTTAGAGAGTGGGATTGCTAGCCTAATATTATAGTCTATCAAAAAGATTTTGATTATTACAACTGAGATGTAAATTTATGCGTTATCTTTAGGATTTTTAAATTCTTTTTTTCCCTAAAGAAGTCTTTTATGCTGACCAAGGCAAATGCAGTAAAACAGTAAAGTAAAATATTGTTATTTAAAATGAATGTTTTCTGTTTAATATATTTTAAAATGTAATTTGTCGTGGTTGTGAGGCAAAGCGAAAGCATTTTCATAGCAGTCATGTTTGATCAATTAGGTGTCCATGTTGAATAAAAGTGTTAATTTCTTTAAAAAAAAAAAAATCATACTGGCCCCAGATTTTTGAACAATACTGTACACTCAAATGATGAAATTTTTTAATCATGATCATGATTTTTGCTTTGCTCTTTTTGTTAAGCGTAATCCCCTGCGCTATTTGCCTACTCATTATTTATACTGAAACAAGCCTTTCTGTTAAATTGATACATTTTCTGCCTAGTGGTTTACTTAATCTACCAGGCAACCATGCACATGCACTCTCTATAGAAAAAGCACAGATGAGCTGAAAACATTGGCAAACATGTAAGTTGGAGCAATCTCTTGAGATATTTTGCTTAAATAAAAGTGTAATAAAGCCAGTCGGTTTTCTTTCGCAAGATCGTTTGTGTTGTTTGCTGCAAATAAATCTGCGAGCACATCATTGCGAGCACATTCTCTTGTTTTGTACCTATGTGAGGGTGAGAATTATCATAATGTATTTTTTAATAACAGAAATTGATTACAAAAATTTTTTTGAGCAAAACAATGTGATTAACTGTTAACATGCAGCCCTACATAATAACTACTCAAAATTCACTAAAACTAAAAAAAAAAGATTATTCATTGGCAAAGCCATTGATACATTTTGGATTTTACACAAGGGAGAGCTAACATTTCTATTATAGTTAACACCTGAAGAAAGCAATCAGTTCTGCTTTCACATTCATCTCCCACTTGCTTTTCCATAATTAACATTGACTTTTGAATGTCTGTCAATAGAAAATGATGTTATTTCCAGCCAGATGGTGTCATGCTAATCAGCCATACTTTGTTCAAGCCAGCGTGTTTATTGGCAATGCTGATGATCTCAAAATGCCAAATATCAACTGATTTATCTTTGAGGTTGACACATTGGTTTATTGCTAGTGACTAGGGATGCTCCGATCCGCCTTTTTCGCCTCCGATACCGATACCTACGATTCAGTATTGGCCGATACAGATACCGATCCAATACCAGTGAAGTTTTTTCCCCCATTTAAATAAATGTAGAATTTATATATCTCTGTGTGTGGAACTGATAATCATTATTTCACAATCTACTAGATGCAGACTACTTCATTATAAAGAAAAATAAAATAAACAAATATGAAAAAATATATGCCTATGTATATTTATAATCTATGACAAAAAATTATCATAAACTAGGTTAGTGGATAATTCGGCAGCAAAAGTTATTCTAGAAAAATCAGTGCACAATAATTTTAGAAATCCAAACATTTAGTGAAAAAACAACATTTTGTGGGGAACAAATAAAAGTGTTGCACTAAATATGGTAAAAATGTTACACATTGCTATTTGTATCATTATAAAATCCATTCATTAAAAACATAAGTATATACTATAAAACATAAGTATATACTATAAAATTTAAATACATTTCTTTTAAATGTATAGCATATTTTTTTTAATAAGGCAACAACATATGATAGATACGATAGGACAAAACAAATACAGTGCAGCACGAAATGTTTTTATACAGTCAACCCTCAACGGATATATATATATATATATATATAATTTATAATTATGCCATTTACAAACTATATAATGTTTGTAAAGGTAAGCTTTTAATATCGAAAGTACACTCTTAAAATCAGTCAGTCAAGCATTATAATATGATTATCAAGTATTATTTAATAATAGAAGTTAAGTAATTAAATTAAACTGGTAACCAGGAACTTAGGACTGGGTGCTGGGGCTTTTTTTGGTCATTTCAGTGTTCCTGTAAAAAAAAACTAACAATAACACTGATAAGATATTATTATTGTTATTATACGAATTCTACTAATAAGAACAGTATAAAACGCACTAAGGATTAACGAGCTACTGGTTTCATGAATATTAATCAGGTTGTGTGTGTGTGTTCGCTGGAACTGATTTGCTGAAATCTAAACGGGGACGATAATAGGTAAGCACCAGCCAATGAGATTGTCATTTGCGCATTAGTTCCGCCTACTACAGGAAAACCCAGCATTTCTTAAAAGCTGAAGAATTCCAAAAGAACTCTGTTATTTTGACAGCAAAATACAATAAAGAATATCGTACATGTAGTGCATCAATTCTGCATGTTATGTAAGACTCGTTCTCGCTCTTTGCGCGTGTGAGAGAATGCGACGGTGAGTCGTGCGCCTTCACATTAGAGTTTACGTTACGCCAAATACACAAAACACAGGTGCGCTGCGCATCCATTCAAAAGAACTGAAAAATATCACAGCTCGCTTGACAAAGAGTGAAACTCTGAAGCGCTCAGTCAGAGTGTTCTGGTGAGTGAAAATATATCTGTGCTAAACATATACTCAGCCTCCAACTCACACACCGGCGAGTAAAATCTGATAATTTATTAGGCATTGGCTAATATTAGACATAATTTAGTCGCCCAGAGTGAAGATTTAGTCGCATATGCGAGTGATTTACCCGCAATGTAGAGGGTTGACAGTCTATGAGCACAAAGCGCATTGTAAGCGCTTCGTGTTAAAAACTGCAAAGCACAAAGGGAAGAGAAATTGATGCGTAGTGTATTATATCTGTGCAACAATTATTGAGCCTTTCTTTTAACAGTTTAAAAATTCTGTTAATGTGCACGTTAAAGACAATTTATAGTCTTTTCTACACCCGTGTTCTGTTCTCACAGACACCCGGTAGCAAGCAACAAAACAACATTAAACTCCGGCAAGAAGATAAAGTCCTTTTGCAAAATCATAGACATGTATTTACAAATCAAGTATAATGGGAACACAGAATGATCTTGGAGAGAGCTTTACCGAGCTGACTGCTGTAACCGAACGCGACCAGGGTTTAAAGGCTGAACGAATGACTGACAGCCACAGCGGAGAAAAGAGTTTGTGTGAACTTTAATGTAAGGACTTAAATATTCATATGTAGCTCACATTAAGCTATCGTATGGCTTCAGAAGTAACACAGAATAATTTGCACAATCGAAAAAAAAAAAAAATCTCGGATTGGATCGGCTCTCTATGACCGATACCCGATCTGAGAAAAATGGCACTATCGGAGCCGATACCCGATATGAATATCGGATCGGCGCATCCCTACTAGTGACGGCAGCCAGAGCCAATCAACGCTATAAAGTACAACATGCATTACAATAAATATAAATAAATAAAAAATAGATGCTGTGAGTGGGATGTTTAGCTGACATTAAACATGCTTTTTCAGTATTGGATAGAGTAAACCTCCTGATGCAATTTATGTTTGTGTGTGCGCCAGGCGGTGGAGGAGTTCCTGGCTGAGCTGAGGTGTCGGGAACAGTCTCAGAATGCAGATCTTGTCAGTCAGATGACAGCAGTTAAGTTCCTCATGGCAAGAAAGTTTGATGGGTTTTTTTTTTTTGGTTTCCAGAGCTAGAGAGGCTGAACATAGACTCTTTTCAGGCTACAAGGGTACAGTGAAGGACGCGTGAGACAAGTACAGCTCCGATGATAAAATTCACTGTGTGAGAGAGTCTGTGTACATTTTAATTCTTGTGTGTCTGCAGAACACCAGAATAAAGGAAGGCATCTACAATATTAACCCAAATGAGGAGCCTTTAAGAAGCGAGTTACTCAGTGGGAAATTCACAGTTCTGGTGAGTACAGTTTCAGATGAACATAATGTGTTTGTGAACATTACTGATGTCCAGGTCAGCTTTTTGGATGCTGTTACCGGTTTGCTGTTGCTTCTCTGCTGCAGGAACAATTTAGTTGCACAGATTGGAGATGGCATGATTTGCAAACTGTTTAAATGGTCAGACTGGCTTTCTCAGGCAGATATTAAAAACCATTTGAAATTTGATCAGATCATTTTTTATATTTGCATGAGTGTGATGACTTTTTGGCTTTTTTAACATTGAATATCACTTTTGAATTGGCTCACTGTAAAAATGCTGTTGGAACACTGCTGTTCAAAAATTCGGGGTCATTTTGGGAATTTGTTTAAAGAAATTAATACTTCTATTCAGGGCTCCCGACTAGGCATGGGCCGGTATGAGATTCTGACGGTATGATAACCTTAGATAAAATATCACGGTTTCACGGTATCACGGTATTGCGATTACAGCTCTAAAAATATGTTATTTTAAATGTCTGGGTAAAAAACAAAACTTTTTTTTCCACTGAACACAATACTTTTTATTTTTTAAGAAACATAAAACATTTTGGAACAGTAAACATGTCAGGCTAAATAATTAAAATAAATAATTTAATTATTCTTAATGAATTGCAGTCACTTAAGTTGAGCCTAAACCTGCAGCTCAACAATTATCAGAACATAAATTATTTTCTGTAAAAAAAAAAAAAAAATTCCTTCTAAATGAAAAAGGGATAGTTCACCCAAAAATGAAAATTTGATGTTATCTTGCTTACCCCCAGGGCATCCAAGATGTATGTGACTTTGTTTCTTCAGTAGAACACAAAAAAAGATTTTTAACTCAAACCGTTGCAATCTGTCAGTCATATAATGCATGGCAATGGTAACAAAATCTGTGAGAGTAAAAAAAAACATGCACAGACAAATCCACGTGACGACACAGTGATGTCCTAAGACACGAAACGATCGACTTGTGCGAGAAGCCGAACAGTATTTATATAATATTTTACCTCTAATACACCACTACGTATGTCCAACTGTCTTTGGGCGCGTGCATGGCATCCGGTGCGTGAGGTGTGTAGGCGCTCTGGCTTAGTTTACGCAAGCGCCGGAAAGCCGGGAGTGATCTCTTGCGCATATTACCATCACTCATGTTGCACAGTCATTGTAGGTACGCCGGCTAATCAAAATGGTACTTACTTGAGCTAATCCGGATTGATCAAACCGACTAAACTAAAATATTGCGTTCTCTTGCGCAAACTCATTCGGGCTCTACGCGAGAAGGGTGGACTTTCCATGTATTCCCAACTCTGTTTAGCTGCGTCGCTGAAGAGTTAATGGTGGATTTGCTATTCGGTTGGATATCAACACCACACGTTAAGTAAACTATGCCAGAGCGGGGACCACCTCACGCCCCGGCATGACCGTTTGCGCAGCGCTCAAAGCAGTTGGACATAGTGGGGTATAGAGGTAAAAATATGATATAAATTACTGTTCGGTTTCTCGCACAATCGATCGTTTCGTGTCTTCAGGACATCCAATGTGCGTTCCACGGCCGCAGGGTTTACTTGGATTTGTGCAATCTTATGGACTGTGCATAGTTTTTTGTTTACTTGCTCTTATAGGATGTGTAAGAAATCTCTGTGTGTGTTCTACGAAGAAACAAGTATAACAATTGGATGCCCCTGCGGGGTAAAGCAGGATAAAAACAATCGAATTTTAGCAGATGCACAAGGTTTTTGGAGGCATGCTTACTTTCTACACATTCCTCTTTCAGTCCAAGTTATGATGCAGGAATGTTCCCCTTTCCGGATTAAGTTGAGGGAGTAGGGGAGGTACGAGGAATGTTGGCAATGTCAACACACACACAACACACACTGTCTGGTTCTACCGGTAACGAGAACCTCTAACATAAGGTCGCACAAGAACTGGAGTTTGTTTGTTGTGTTTTAAAGGTTCATGATTGTTAAACAGATGGTAAACAATGGCAGGACGCTTAAAAATATAGACGCTGAGATACCAGCTAAATTGACATTATTGTATTAAAGGGGAACCTATTAGCAAAATCACTTTTGACAAGGGTGTTTGGACATAAAAGTGTGTTGGGCATGTGTACACACACAAACACCCTATAATGATAAAAAATCCACCCACTCCTTTTTTTAATCCACATAAACTATAAGCAGTGTCTCCCAAATGGCCTATTTTTAAACTGGTCATCTGAAGCAGGAAATCAGCATATGTTTACACGACACAAGGTACCTAAACTCTGAAAATATTTTACCTTTGCGTTTTTAAAATTTAATTGGGTAGCACAGGGACCAGACAAAGAGCCAAAGCACGAATGTTGACAGACACTGCCGTTTTAATGTAGAACCGCCCTGAGCGAGTTCACAGCGAGTTGTACACAGTCCGCCATTGATGCACTGACGAGAATGTCTCCCAAGCGTTTTAGGTGTTCTGTTGCTGGATGTATTAATCCACATAGCTCTCTCCATTTACTCCCGAAATCTGAGCCGCTGAAGACGAGGTGGATTAATTTTTAGAAGAAAATGCTCCCTCAACTCTACAGAAATTCGTTTATGTCTGCGCGAATCATTTTACACAGGACTGCTTTGTGAATGAGGGTCAGTATAAAGCAGATTATGAAGAACAAAAGTCTGGCTTGCCGAAAATGGGAGCTCTGAGAGCAGTCCAGCGTTCGTGTCAAATCGCATCTAAGAAAGAAGTAAGATCACGGTTTGTTTTCCAAATTTGCCTTTATTGAGAAGAGCGTCTTGGCACTCTGTAAGGCTAATGTTGCTAAAGCTACCATTGTCTGTCTGTTTTCACTGATGCTGCCTTCACGTGCTACCAGAATGATCGTGAATAGGAATGTGGTAGTTAAAAATTGCATATAAAAGCAATGTGCAATCGACCGCTTGGATTTGTCTAGCTCATAATCATATGTGGGACTTATAAAGTTTGTGTTAGCATGCGATGGTACCATGAGACCAGCTATGTTGTTATTTTTATAGCACTGTGCTCCCCATCTGTAATTCATAAATAATCTGGCAGGGTGCAGAATTCGGCACGACACCGGTTCGAACATATATGGCTGAACACCGCTACTAGCAGTTTCTGACATTTTCAGTGCGTGAGAGAGTGTTTTGTTATTGCTGGCATGATGCCGGTGCGCAAGCTCTAGAAACTCCACCCTCTTCTGAAAGGGGAGGCGGGAGCACAAGCTCGTTTTCATTTAAAGGGACAAACACAAAAAACAGGCGTTTTGGCTCATACCCTAAAAATGCCAATTTCAACAAGCTAAAAAATTATCTGTAGGGTATTTTGAGCTAAAACTTCACATACACACTCTGGGGACATCAGAGACTTATTTTACATCTTGTAAAAAGGGGCATAATAGGTCACCTTTAAATCGCAGAAACCTAGTACTTTAGTCTGTTATTCCTCGCTCTGTGAAGTAACGTGAGGGAGGAAACTAGTTGACGTTAGCTAGTTAATTAGCCATGTTATCTGCCTCGGTAGCAAGCCAAATAGTATTTATTAAAATGCTGAAACAAACGGCGGGTGGGTCTCTATCTTGTTCGGGGGTGAAAGAGGGAGAAATTAAGATGACACAGATATATAGATTATGAACGACCTGGAAGTATTTATTTAGCAATCGGCACTAAAACGTCATCTGTACGAAACCTCTTTGTGTACGGAACATGGTTAGTCTACGTTACCCGAAAAATTTAAAATAAAAATCCACATTCGAATGCAAAAACGTTGCATTCGAATTTTAGGTGTGCGTTAGGAGGCAGCATTATCAGTGGCGCACTAGATGCGATGACGATGTAAGTGTCATAGCATTTTAATGTTTTTGTAAGAGGGTTTAAATCAAATGATACTTACTTTACTTTGATTTGATTTGGGTCTGTTTTAAAAGGATTTAAATTAGTTTTGTTATTTAATTTTGATATTTAAATCTATATTTAAATTTTGTGAGTTAGCAGACGCTTTTCAAAAGTGCACTTACAAAGGAGGACAATGAAGCATCAAAACCAAACAAAAGAGCAATAATATTACAAGTGCTATATGTGAATTATGTATAGTGTTATATTTTCACAAAGAAAGTGTTAGCATTTTGTCCAAAGCATAATTAAAGGAACATTGAGCCTTATAATTGTCCTTAAATCTCATTTTGTCAAAAAAAAAAAATTGAATCGAATTATGAAATCAAAATGCTTGAATCGGAGTTGAGTGAATCGTTACATCCCTAATTGTGAGCGTATTTCACGTAGGCCTGGGCGATAAAACGGTATCAATATATATCGACGGTACACCTCCTTCGATAACGATATAAAAAATGTTAGATATAATGCACGATATAGTCACGTGCTATGAGTGACGCAGACAACACACAAACACATGCTGAAATGAGTGATGTGCCTGCCTGTGATGAGGAGATTGTGAATAAATAAAAAATTATTATTAGTCGAATTTAAAATAAACATTTGCATTTTAATGTTAGGTGTGTGTCAGGGAGCGTCATCAGTGGCGCACAAGATGCGGTGATGATGATGTAAGTGACATTGTTGAATTTTAATGTTTTGTGATAGAAGCGATGATCAGCCGCATTTTTCGTTTTTTTTTCTAAAGCACGGACAAATACGAATGCTGCAGTCGACGTCTCACCGGCAAGAAGAAAGACGATGTATAGAAAGCAATGACAATGTTAAAACGGTTTAAACTTTGGAAAAACCACGTTGCGAATTTGTGGAGGTTTAGTCCTTTTCACTGCGTCTCATATGTTTTAAAGGCGATCTGTTTGAATGGCGATTCGGCTCTTTGTATTAAGCAAATCATAAATACATGATGCTGTTTTGTTCAAAATTGTTTATGCAATTTACAAAATTACATTTGATTTATATGAGTTAATTTATAGACTATTACTTCCTTGCGTTGAACATTTAAAATGTGCTGATTATTTTGATCATTGCGCCTCACTGTGGCTCGGGAGACAGCCCAAGTTAACCTATTAAAACATATAAACATTATTGAAATTTGTTTAATTTTTATTTGTTTGACTGTTAAAACACACACCAAAAAAATTGATGTTTGTTCAAATTGAGGTTAATGTAACAAATACAGTGGTTAAATTTAAACCTTTTTTTCTACTGCTCTCTGTTTAAGAAAGGTTATAAAAAATGTTCAATAATTATCGATACCGAACAATATAAAAAAATTATATCGTTGATACATTTTTTTGCTATAGCTAAGCCCTAGTTTCCCAGTAATTATGCTTTGTATTCAGCTAGCTCAGCGATAGATTGCTTTGTCTATATTTAGGCATAGGTGGTAACGTATCCGGCTAGGGGTATATCACGGTGTGAAAGTGAACGTTTGAAACATTGCTATCTACGGTTGAAAAAAAAATCCATATGCAACTTATTTCCGCTCGGCTGCTTCACTCTGCATTCACTTGGCTGCTTAATGTTACACGCACGTACAGTGGAGAAAATGACAGAGACCGAAATTTCTAATCTCCATCCCCGCCGAAAAAAAAAGATAATATCTGCAGTATGGGATTCCTGCATATATATAAAAAAAAAGACCGTGGGGTTGTCTTTGAGGACGGATCCAATTTGCAAAAAATGTGGAGGCAAAGTGGCTGCAAAAGCAGGCAATACACATCCAACATGTTCGCTCATATTCGCGGACACCATCCCTCCATGCAGATAAAGGTATGTCGCATTAATAAGTTATAAGTTAAGACCGTATGCGCGGGACATGGAACAGTATAACGAGGATGTCACGTAAAACGCGCAATCGGATGGATGGATAAATCGAAAGTAGTTTGTGAATATTAAAGCGCGAAGAGACTGCTATATGAATAATCTGCTTGTTTCTCGAATGGCGCCGTTTTATCTACTGCATACTGAAGTACGCATACATAAATGGTGTTTTCAGTGTCTAAGATACATAAACATGAACATCAGCAGAGCTGCTCTGAGAGAAAAATTAAATAAAAATTTCCTAGTTTTATTTGAGAAAAACCACTGTCAAATACACACTGAAACTCAAAGGTATAGCTTCAACCGTTTCAAAATAAAAGTTTGACCTTAATTTGAAATTATGAAGAAATATATTAGCATGTCAGGTACTCAAAGTTATAACAACCCTAATAAAATATTCTTTTATAAAAAAATAATTTATTGACACAACTGTTTTCAAGGAATATATGTGTCCATGTTTTACTTTGACAAAAATAAAAGTTGGTGTTAATTTTCATTTAAAAACATGAATTAAAATGTTAAAAGTGTGTATCGGATATACATTAAGGGTACGCTTTATTATTTATTTTTATTTACTCAGAAGGGAGACTTCAATAGGTTGTTTGCAATCACGTGATTCTGATGACACGCGAAATGCAGCTGGAGGCCAGGAAGTGATTTTTCTCCATAGGAATCACAGCAGAAACTCAAAATGCCTGCATGTGTTTTTGCATTGTTTTGGGATGCTCAAATCGGTCAAACCGAGAAACCACAAGGAGCTTTTATTAAAGAATATATTCTTTATACTTAATTTAAAGGATTCAAAGTTTTCTGCAAGTAATAAAAGTATGAAAAAAGGAAATATGACTGTTTTTGTCTCATTTCTGCTGCCGCGGAAAAACAACTGTAAACGTTTAGGTTTGGTGGTGTTTTGATGATCTCTCGCCTGCAGCTTTAAAAGAAAAAGTAATAAACTTACGTAAAGCAATGGCGAGTCGACAATGCAAAATTAGATCATTGACAACAGAGAAATATAATTCAGCAGTGGTGGACGAAGTACACAAATCAAGTACTTGAGTAAAAGTACAGATACATATAATAAAATATTACTCCAGTAAAAGTAAAAGTACTCCTTTTTCAATTTTACTCGAGTGAAAGTAAAAATGTACTGATAGATTTATTTAGCAATTTTATATAGGCTATGTAATTAAATTTTATAATAGCACATATTTTTTATAATCCTACTGCTCAAAATACCTGAGATTTCCCCAAAATAACCACTATATGGAGTCAAGATATATTTGTGTTGTTGATATGGACTACGTTGATGAGAGTGATGTAGTAATCTTCACTATGAAGCTTAGACTGCGATGTACCTGAGAGAAAACAGATTTGACCATCTGATTTTCACCAGTAAGAAAAAAGTGTTTTAAAGCTTGTTGTTTTGCAGAACATCACAGTTATATATGACATGAGAATAAGGCCTGAAGTTAGGAAGAACATTTTAAGGAAAATATAATTATATTTTCATAATTGATTTTTTTCTTCTCAAACCTTGTCTGTGGTGTAAAAACACACCTGGACAAATGCCCCCAGAGGGCATCACTTCCCACTTTGATAATTCCTGTAGTTACCATGTTCTGAACATCAAATCATTTTTTTCCCCCTCAGATGTAATCTATCTAGGTGGCTGAATAAAAATATTTGGACTTTATATATAAAAATTTAAATGCTTGGTTAGCTAGACAGTTAGCATCAGCTAACAATATTTACTTATTTTCAGTGTGGTTATGAATAAACATTCATATCTGTCTACTTGGCTAGTTAATCCAAACAAAATAAACATTTATACTGTTGATAAACAATATAAAAACAGACGTCACATAGGGCTAAATGCGTAGCATTTTAATAAAACTGTTAATGTTACGGCAGCGGGGAATATGAACGTGCAATAGTTATTTTAATCTGTGTTAATGGGTTTTTTTTTTTAGTTTTTATTTTTTTTTTTTTTTTTTTTTTTGTGACCTAAAAACGACACGATGATGTGTCTGCATTCAAACATTTCAGTGGGCTTAAATAGATCACCCTTTACAGCAGATTAGTTCACAAACAACTGACAGTTTTAACCTAAATATGATTTTCAGTTACAATAATTAATCCTAAAATTCGACATTAGTAACTTACATTTAGCAGCATCAGTCGCGCGTGCGGTTCTTACTTGTGAATTCAGTTCACTGGAGACTCGCACTAAAAGGTTCATTTGAATCAGTAAGTTCTTGACTCGAGAACAGCTGCATTCGGTTCATTCTAATTCGTGAATGAATAGTTTGGTGCGATTTGCGAACCGATTTAAAAGATTAATTGAAAAGAATCAGTTCGTTCATGAACAGACACCGCTTCTGAGTGTCAGAGCACGTGATATATTATAAGGTGTAACGATATGTTTTATGAAATGTAGTGGAGTAAAAAGTAAGACATTATGCTTTGGAATGTAGTGATGTAAAAGTTACTCAAAATAAAATTACTCCAGTAAAGGACAGATACTTGAAAAATGTACTTAAGTACCGTAACGAATTTAACATACTCTGTACGGTCACCAATGCTTTCAGTAAATAACAAACCTAGCGTTATAAATAACTTTACGATAGATTATATTGTTAAGTCAAGTGTATATCAATACGATGGAAGTAACTGTAGTATTAAAAACACACTTTAACCAATAAGATTCATGTGTTAGATAACAGACATATAAATAAACAGTGTTATATAGCAATTATTCTCTAGGTAATTTCCAAACTGTACTAAATAAAAATCAAAGTCAATCTGTTAAAATATTATGTAATGCACAATGAACAAAACATGAATGTCCAAGTGTTTGTAGAAATAAATTCAAAAACCTTAATACTGTTGTAAAAATATATTGTTCACTCCACTGTAAGTGGTTAAATAATAACTGAGTATGTACTGAATGGAATATTATGGTGAAGTAGAAAATTTTACGATTTCATTAATCCAAACGGGGTACATATTTAACTTTAAAGGGCTTTAAACCTGCTAGAGTATCCAGCCAACAATAACAAGTTGGGCTAAATAAGATTTTAAAAAAAATCCTCTGGGTGTAAAAATAGGAAATTACCATTCATGTCTCCTATACCATCTCCTGTTTTTTTACCCTCAATAAAAGTAATAGGAGCCATTAAATAGTTAATAAAGGCGCTTCAGTGTTTTTCACAGGCTTGCAGTTTATGTTTGGCAGAAATTTATATGAAAATTCATCTCTGCCCAGCAGCAACGGGCACTTGGAGAGCGGGGAGGCGGATCGGAGGGTTTTACCCAGTAACGCTGTACACAAAGCAGCACTTCGCTTACAAACGCTGCTTTATCAGGCTTTACAGGCAAGATGAAATGAAAATGACATCCAAAATTTTCTGAAGACAATCGGTTTCCTTCAGAAATACAGTGATATAAAAACACCCACGGAGTTTCGATTTTGAAACGTGCAGTGCTCATGTTTATTCTACGAAGTCAAAGCCTTTTGGAAAATCTATTTGTCGCGGTGAGTTTTGATATTGTGGCGGCCGCCACAAATAAATAAATGTATGGGAAACCGCGACATTATGCAAACTACGATTACCGACTCCCGGCTAACACGGCAATGCGCCGACAGGATAGATTTAGCAGCCGACATCATCGAGAGCACATTCAAATTAAATAGGACAGACAAGCTTCAACAGAAGATCTAACCTTGAAACTTGCAAATGAAACTTACATGATTGAAACTTCTTTACTTTGTCCAGGTGCGGTCTTTAAATGGGATTTGTGTAGTTGATGGGTTTCCCTTGTGAGGTCGGCCCAGTCCAGTGCTTTTATGAAAGAGGATAGCTGTCGGATAGAGAATCAAGAACCGGTTGACCAGGTTACTTGGTACCACGGTACTTAAAAAAAACCTGATACCGCAACGTTTTCATTTTTGTAGTACCGACTTGGTACCGAAATACCGGGTCTTTTGACAACACTAGTGTATATATTTTGAAAGCATTGAATCGCTATAGAAATCCAGATTCATTCAATTTCTAGCAATTTTAAATCGATTACTGTCCGAAATCGACGATTCACGATTCAAATATCCATGTTTTAAGATCGATGCATATGCGTCGTCAGGGTATATTAGGGGTGTAACGATTCACTGGTTTTATTGATGCATCGATTACAAACCCTGATGATGCATATTGCATCGATCTTGAAACATGGATTTTTTTTTAATCGTGAATCGCCGATTTCAGACAGCAATCGATTTGAAACGCTAATAATCTAATGAATCGCGATTTCTATAGCAATTCAATGCTTTCAAAATATATACACATTAAATTACTACAAGCACGAATGAATGGAAACCTTGAAAAGTGTTCGTGCCCGCGCATCTCTCCTTCATGCGCTGCACTAACCACCTGTGACTGTCACAGGATTGCGCTTGCGCTCATTTCGTCTCACTGACACATTTTTTGAGCAGCTGATGTGTGATCTATCCTTAGTACTCGTGGCCAGTAATGCTAAAGTGAAGTAGTTTTACTTTTATGTAGTTTTTCAATGGCTCTAGTCCTCGCGGCTCGGTCCTGTCTTCCGTCTTCATCATTGGCATCGATCTACCGACGACATTACTTGAGCAGTCGAAGGCTGCGTATTGATTGCACGGGGGAGAGAAATTAAGAAATGATGAAAAGAAAGTGTCTAAAGCATACGCACAGTTCCATTGAATGATAAATGTGTTTTAACAATGTTGTTGAACCGAATATACGAAGGAAACTGTTAAAATAACCACAGCATTAACAACAACCTTGAAATTAGAGGGCAAGGTTTATCTGATAATCAGATGCGTGAAAGTAGCGTTCGTTGCTTTTTCGGGCGCTTTTTCGGGCGCTTTTTCTTTCATAATCATCATTTTCCAATGGAGAGGAAAAGTTAAATACCATAGCATTTTATTTTATGAAAATTAGATAAAGAAGTTTTTGCACTGAAAGAGAATTGATCTCGCACTCAAAGAACTTAAGACGTGCTAGGCTATATCTGCAGCTAAGCTAAATAAAAAGCAGAATGAACTGGTGAAATGTTAAGACAATAAACACAATAAATTTAATACAATTTATGAATGATGCAGTGCTGATTGACATATCATTTATTACAGTACAGTACAGAAACTATAAATTATATTTTCTACCTTATTCTGTGCAGAAAATTTAAAATTGTTTGTAGTATATAAAACAATCATAAAATTGCCATTAGGAAAAAATTATAGATTACAAATGATTGATTATTGTCCAGCAGTGTAGTGTATTTGATTTCTTATAGCAAATTCAAAGTAATAGATAAGAAAATAATTCTTTGTAAAAAAAATAAAAAATAAAATACATTACATTATTGTATTGACATTTCTGTCACTCTGACGTGGCTTTTACCCGGGCCCTGGTGTGACAAGATGTTTAGCCATACATTAATATTTTTAAAGATCTTTTTTAAATCTTGGCTGACATCAATTTTACGTTATGCCATGTCAGCCATAGCATCAATAACTAGCATCAAACAATGGACAGAAAGTGTTTTTTTACCTTAACCTATGGTTTGTAAACCATAAGGCTTTGCGTGTAATTGCCCCCGGTTAAGCATTTAAAGGAATTAGGGGGAAGATTTTAAAAAATCCTGTGAATGCAACTTAAAGGAAGGCAGAAGAACAATCTATAATCTGAATCGAATGTAAGTTTAATTTAATTTAATTTATCAACCTATGAATCGAACCTGTAACCCAAAAATTCACAGCCTAATTTATATGTAAGCAATAAGGTACTGAGGGCTGGCTGTATCGTGAATAAACACGGCCTTGAAGGGGTTGTTAGGCCGACGCAAAGCAGAGTTGCATTTAAAATTTAGGTATTGAAAGGTCTTTTGTAAGCAAAGCGTTAATGCTGTCCTTCTGCATAAAAAAATAAGTTCGACGCAACAGTAAACGGCAAGAGGAATGTTCCGACATGCATCATCTAATGGAGTTAAATAAAAACCGGAATAGGCGCTCTAAAACCATATGCTGTCATTAATTTTTTTCAACACCATATATGATATTTTCTCGCACTCATACATCTGCTTATCTCTCAGCATAAGAAAACTTCTGTTTTCCCGTCTTTTAGTTTTAAAACAGACCGATTCGCGGTACAGCGCGAGTTTGCAAGCGTCATTACAGTATAAACTGATGGACATACAGAATCACACCTGAAACAGAAAACTAATAAATACTGTAATATTCCCTCCTCACTTCGGAAACTGTAGGCTTCCACACAGACGCGCGCCGCAC
>JADLZN010002905.1:0-17967 GCA_018155175.1 Sinocyclocheilus anophthalmus
TACATAGAAAAAGTCTTATATCTTTGAGTTCAGCTCATTGAAAATGGGGGCAAAAACTAAAGTGTTGCATTTATAATTTTGTTCAGTGTATATATATATATACACAGCCTATACATAGGCTATCTATGATAAACACAGTTATTAGTTTCCTTCTCTCCACAACAAATCCTCTAAAGTTAAGGCCTTTCCACACTGCGCGCGAAAAAGCAAAACGAATATCGGACCCGATGACGCGCTGGAATAAAACTATGCTTCCACATAGAGATGCGAACATTCATGCACCAAAAATGCAAATGTTTTTTTTTTTTTCAAACCAGTCCGACAAATCTTTTCAGTTTCTTCAGTCCAATAAGATTTGAGAATTACATCACATCCCCGGAGCAGCTGCTGTTGCACAAAAAGGCAAGAGTGGTGAACGTCTGAATTTCGAAAACCGTTAAAACTACTGTACGCACACAGAAGAAGTGTAGTCCCGGAGCTGAGAGAGGTGATCAAGTTCACACACTCCTTGTTCTCTGCTTGGGTCCACTGCAGGGAACAGATATACAGTTCGTCAGCATGTTCTTAATGATTATTTCTAGGTTACATTACCGATTCCCCCTTGTGTCATCGTTGAGCTGCTCGGTCACTCTAAAAATAAATCGTAGCCGTAGTCCGCTAGAAGGAGGGAAACCTTTTCGTTTCTACACCATGAAATCTGAAAGCAATAGACATGGCGTTATACAATATTGATTACTCTGCGTGAGTATGTTTGTTTTTTATACAGCTCATGGGTATTTTTTTCACAATAAAGGATGGTGTTAAACACTAAAACAAAAGTGACATATCTGCCACAACAAAATCTAACTATAGAAGTCACATCAGAGTTATTGACGAAGCACTGTGTGATGTGAATTTAAAAGTGTGGTTGAAAGCAAAATCCCCGCACGCATCCCTCATGAAGTACAATCCCTGTCGTACCAAATAGTGGTCTGCACACCTGCTAAGTCGCAATGGATACCGCCCGACACCCCACGTATTTTTCACCCCGAGTGGTCTTTCCCGTCCTAAAGCCGTCCACGTCATAAGGCTTTAGGCGGGTCCGTAGTTCTCGGGGTGAACACTGTCGTGTGGCACGCTGGTGCCAAGGGGCCACCAACGTGTGAGGCTATATCTAATTTACAATGCCTGTATATTGAGCAACGAATGAACGAGTGTGTTCCGTCTATAGACGAATTCATATCATCTTAGCGTGTTGCAGGCGTGAAGTAGCATAAGGCCCTAAATAGTTTTTCGCACTTAGTGGAAAGCAATGGTCGTAGCGTGATGGTCGCCCGCTTTTTTGCTAACATGCCATGTGTAATGGGTCATTTAAGGGCTCAGTTTTAGGGCTGTAAAACTTCAATAAACAAAAACATCAATTTAATTTTTATGAAACGTAATGCGTAGCCGAAACCGTAGATGGTCCGAACTCCAAAATGTTAAATACGTATTCGGCGTTGTATCTAAGATGCTAACATATAAGGGAGTTAAATAGTGAGCTGAGGTTCATGAGCAGGCCACGCCGTCACGTCAGAAAACGCAACCTCATCCAATCACCTCACTTCCCCAAAATGTACGTATTCCTGGCCAACCCTTTAGCACGTTCATGCTCTTTTCTCTAGAACAACCATGGATCCAGAGAAATACAGATTACTCACCTGATGGCAAGGACGAAGGACGATCTGTTGGAGACAACTGTCCTTCCCCAAGCGAGGACCTATTCTTGAGAAAACCAAATCTGCCGCTAGCAAGCACTTCGGCAGCACGTTGCGATCAGCCCGTACAGCATTCCCGACTCCTTCGCAGCAGGGGGGAAGAAATTTCCGTCTAATACCCTCTACCAGCAGTCCTTCAACTCCGCATGATCACAGCTCCCTCATCCTCCAGCATCAATACTCCTCTAAACATGCAGACAGCCCCTTATTCATCCCATACCCCGAAAACACACATCGAACGGGAAAACACTTCCGCTAGCGCACTTCCGGCAATAAAAGCATCTGTCCCCCTAGGTTCTCTGGGCGCTCGAGCGCCTCAGTATTGCTTTGCCATCTGTTCTCTTACCTCTCTCCCTTTGCTTTCTCATTCCGCGTGTGTCTGTCTTTCTTGTCTTTCCTTCAGGACGTTACCCCCCCGCAGCTGTCCTTCTCTTTTCCGTGGTGCGATCTTCTCTCTGTTCCGCCCTGCTCGTCTCCCCCGCTGCGTCCTCCTTCTCTCTGCCTCAGATACTCAACGGCAATACTATACCAGCTGTCACCAGTGCGTGTGTCTGCGTGAATACAAACACAAAAGAGAATAACCAACAAAATGTAAACACGTGCTACCGAAGAATGGAAAAAGAAAGGCACAATGACATCCAGAGGAAACGAACGTACACACAGCGAGCACACAAAACAAAGGCAAGACCCCCGCTAAACAGAACCACCTAAAGCTATGAAAAAGTGACTAAAGAATGAGCGTATTATAGGGGACTGGGAAAAAGTATAAAAAGAAAAGTCACTCTCCTGTAATACGAGCATCTATTCCCTACCCTTACTACCACCATAAGCTCCGAGGGTGTCCTAGAATCCGCCAATAACCCGCAAGTCCGATAACCCACAATCAGAAAAAATATAATCAATGCGCAAAAAGTTTCCTAAAAGCCAAATCGGCGGACCAAGTCTAGACGTGAACCTCAACCGTCCACAAAAAGCCCAACACAGCATCCATTTTTACAATACCCCTTTTCTTTACACAGACACGCACACATTTGCCTACTTAACACTCATCCGCAGGCTACTTGCAAAGCAACAACCCTTGCATTCAAAGCTTAGCCGTAATCACATCGAGTTAGCTCGAGCTTCTTCAGCCATCCCACAAATTCCCCAAAACATCCAAACCAAGAAATGCTGTCTACCTAGGTCCCATGCAGCTCAGCCATCCTGTTTCCTCACGTTCAAAAAATCTCACTCCTACTGAATTCACTTTCGCTTTCTCTACTTTCTCCGATATCATATGTTCTGTATATCCAGATTGTAGAGCCAAACTTGACGACTACCTCTCCATCATCTGCGACATGGCAGTCTGCTTTGGCGGGACTAGCTTTTACAATTATCACATTCTGTTTGCTACCTAAGCAGCAGGACGCCTACATCAGTTCAACCAAGGAACATAATGGGGCTCTATTTATACATACTGGGGAACATACTTTCTCTACTGCCGAGTTTTCGCAGCTCAGTCTTCTATTTCGTGCTAACTTTGCGAAGCCCCCTCTTATCCAGCATCAGCTTGCTCTATTATTTCCCCCCTCCAAACCCAACCAACTTCCTCTTGCAAGACATTGTTATTCAACCGCTTATCTGCAGGAGCACCCCTCCTCCCATTATCCCAAAGCCAGCAGGCCCCTCAGGAAACATTCCATCTTTCAAAGGCATTGATAAAAGAGGCCGTCAAATATTGTACCAGGGAGGAAGGATTGTGTGCAATAATTTCAACCATTTAGGCTGCAGCCTTTCCAACTGCAATCTTCTACATTCCTGCTCCTTCTGTGGTGGAGCCCACACAAGAAAGTCCTGCCCCCACAACCCTACAACACCAGCAGAATGAATAACAAAGCCGTACACTTCTTAATCAATGGATTCACAAATGGTTTCCACTCAGGCATACACATAATTCCCGACACCTCCCACACATCGCACAAACTCCAGTCCGTCATGTCAGAACCCAACATAGTTGATATGCTGTTAGCAGAAGAGATTAAAAAAGGATTCATGACAGGCCCCTTTAATAAACCACAATTCCCTGTCTCACACATCAGCCCCATAGGAAATGCCACCCGCAAATACTCTGGGAAAAAGCGACTAATTATTGACTTATCTTCTCCCCATGGCACTCACACTCCAAGCATTAACAGCATCATCCCAGCTCCAGATTTTTCCATGCAATACCCTACATTCAACCATGCTATCAAACTCATCCGCCTGGCAGGCCACGGTGCTTGACTAGCCAAAGCAGACATCTCCAGCGCCTTCAAGGTCTTGCCCATTCATCCAGATTTCTAGCACCTTTTCGGAGTTTCCTGGAAAGGAGCCTACTACTTCGCAGTACACCTCACGTTTGGCTGAAGAAGTAGCCCCAAAATATTCAACTCTCTTTTAGAAGCACTATGCTGGATTTTACTTAATAATTACAGACTCCCTTATGTCATCCACGTTAATATTTATTATGTAATAGGCTTTGTACTTCACTCGCATCGACATCATCCTTCACATTGGCTATATCAGCACAGTGAGGCGGTGGTCACCCTGAACGCAACAGATTGTACAATGGAGCAGTGCAACTTTTTATGTTTCTTTAACTGTATTTTATTTTGATAATGAACAGGCTGCAATGTCGCAAAAATATGTTGTGTCTGTGTGCGCGTGTGAAGCCAGCGTGATAAAGTCATATCAACGCTGGTTGGTTTTACAGATAGAAGCAAAACATCATTCAAAAGTGTAAAGATTTGCAAAATAAATAAAAATGTAAAGCTTTTGCAAAATAAAGAAAACTATTTTCCGCTGTCTCGTTTTCCTTTCCGTGTACTTTGGATCGCGTCACAATAAACCTAAACTTTTCTTTCTTTCGTTTTGTTAATCTATCAATGATTTAAGTGAAATACATTTCGTGTAGGCCAATATAGGCTATTCCTTTTTATGTAAGCCTATAGTTTTATTCTGTCTTCTCCATTCACAGAAGCGCTGCAGGTGCATATGATCTGTTGAATCCATCTTACACTATCCTCGGATAAACTCTAATGCATTGCCATTGCGACTTACCTATAATGAATTTACAGCTGAGCGTGGGCATTTCACACGTTGGATGTGTCAGTGTCACATTTGCATATCTGAATTCCTGATTGGTTGACAGCAAATTTCAAATATTAAATGGAACAATAAAAAACATTATTAACTGTTACTGGCCATTTCAAATTTTTGATTCTGTTCAGAACTGTAAAATTTAATTTAATTTCTTTTTCTGATTCTGTTCCTTTCAAAATTTCGTTTGTTTCTTGTTTTCATTTTCGTTCCTTGAACTGGTTCAGAGCCCTGCATTCCAATTTTATTTAGTGTATTTATTTATTTAGTCATTTAGTAGACGCTTTTATCCAAATCGACTTACTAATGAGGACAATAAAAGCAGTAAAAACTGACAAAAGAGCAACAATACATAAGTGCAAATGATAAGTCTCGGTTAGCATAACACAGTACACGTAGCAAGGTGTATAATATAACATATAAACAATATAGAATAATACATATGCACATATACACACACAATACATACATACAAAATACATACATACAAACAACACCCACACCAAATATTATATATTATAGGATATTATATATATATATATAATATAATATATACTGTTAGATCGAAACACATAATACACAAATACATAACAATAGTAGTAACTCTAATAGATTACACACACACAATACTACATACATACACCACAGGACCAATATATATATATAGATATATATATCATATATATATATATTATACAGCGTCTGACCAATCTGAAACACTAATTGTTATTTGATTAACAAAGCAAATTATCTTAGATTAACAAACGGGCACAGATCCCCTCAATCAAATAACTGGATGCCAGGATTTCTGGCGGAAAACACACCAGGCCCTGGTTCATAGCTACCTGGGACTAGCCCGATACATTTACAACATTGTGGAATGTGAGCTGAGACTCTCAGCTGCATTTCACAGAAGCAAGAGGCACAAAGGCAGAATAGAAATGGACTTTTCTACTAATTAATTCATAGGAAAACCTTTCTGTGAATGAACACACATCTCCTCAGGACATTGTGTATACCATTATTGGTTTGTATTAATCTGTTGTATTATAGACTGTTTTATTCATGCTTACGATAAACCACACATTCATATAACCTTACATATACCGTGCTTAGTATCTATGAATTCGCCTTCTGAAGATCTAAACAAGAGTGTATATTATATGTTGGTACATAGGCAATATATTAGTGTTCTAAGAGTCTTTAGTGATTTTTATCCAAGTTTCATATGCAAAGTACCATGCTTTCAAACAAAGGGCCATAAAAACGCAGAACTCCCACTTGAGATTCCGGACTTCCTCATTGAACAAGCCCATCTTGAGAGGCGTGAATCTTTGCAGGCTTTAAAGGCCACACTTCATGTGACCCGCCCCAGTCGGTGGTTCGGTCAGATGCTAAGATGAAGATGTGAGAAAACGCTTCAGGATACCAAAGCATTGTGCCAGGCTTCGGCCTTGTCCTTTCCATTTCAATCAAGATTCTCTGACTCAAAACTGATTCTTTCTCATCAACCAACTTCAGCAAGATCTGCATCAGGAATCTCTTTCAGACCGCAGAGACTCGCTAAGTATCAAACTTAGTCGATTTAATTGTTGCATTAAGTATCAGTTACACCTTTTTACAAAGGTGTGTTTGAACTAAGAATCTGACGTATCCCTAAAGATCTGCTGAATATGCAAATGGTTCCATAAAATTCATTCCTTATGCCTCTTTCTGTACTGAGTTAAACTTTAACCCTTTCCTATACCAACTGTATGTGTGTGTGTGTGTATGTGTATGTTAGACCAGTTTATGTGTGTATGTAGGATGTTAGAACAGTTTATGTGTATGTAGTCTGTTAGACTAGTTTAAGTGTCTATGTAGTTAATAAAACCTTACTTGTATCACACTTGACGTTGTTCATTGTTTGCTCATAACCGGAGCCACTAATCATGCAGATTTACGCTACAAGCTTTGTAGAATTGTACAGTAAGAAAGTTATTTCCCTTAACCAGGAAATTAACGTTCTTAGAATTGACAAGACAGTTGACCCTGAGAGGTCAGCTAAATATCTACAGCGGATCTAAAATATTAATAATTAATTATAACTAGTTATGGTTAATTATTCATATTTCCCCATAAGTCGGTGATTCGCTACAGATTTTGGTGGAGAATATGCGGGCATGATAAAACGAAAGTTATGAGTTTAAACACTGTCAACTTAAAAGTGTGTGCATGATAGTCCAGGTTAAGATAGGGCGTGACTTGAGATGCCCTGTTGTGTCCCTGTTTGCTGGCTTGTTTAGATGCAGATAAAGTGGGGGTTTGAATTGGTACTGCTATTTTAATTGTGAGAGTCTTTATGTATTTCCTGCTTAATGGTATCAGTGTAAGGTTAATTTGATTTTAGCAAAGAAACCCTAATTTCAGTATTAAAGCATAAATCTGTTCTGACAAAGTATAAGTCTGAATCTCAGCTCAGCGGCATGTCCAAACTGTACCATAATGTAATATGCTTTAGTGAAGAAATCACAAAATTGCAGTATTGTTTAAATTGTTTCTTTGAAGAAGAAATCTCAGTACAGTTATATCAAGGTAGATGTGAGCGTTGCTCCTCTTTCTACAGCATAAAGGCCTTATAGTTATAATTAGATTGAAGCAATTAATCTACACTTTGACTGCATATACAGTATACAAGCAACCTGGTGGTCATTATGTGTTTCACTCGCTGAGTGAAATTAAAGGTGTAATACTGTACTTTGGTACTCATGTGTGAGGCACACATAACTACATATATGTTTAAACTGGCTTTAACTTATAGTAAACCCGTTTTGGTTATTCTTTAAACAAGTGCAAGAAGTTTATTGTTAAATTAGAGAAGCACTCACAGAAGTGTTGAGTTAATACAACAAGTCTTGAAGGACTGAAAGCACCACATTTTAAAACTGTGGGCAACTTCTTTGGAATAGGCAGACACTAAACAGTTGAATTACACTGGCATGCATTGGTTACCGTGACAACAACTTGTCACTGGAAGTGCTAACTTCACATAGCACAACATGCCATGTTGTAAACAAACCACCTGAAGCAGTTAAGCTAACACGATTTAGCATAGTTTCATTTTAGGCTAAGCTACCAAATAGCTTTAACAATTAGGGTTTAGCACTCTTTAATTGAAGCTTTTAAATACAGCATGTGTGTATGCAGTGTGAAGTAATTTGAATTTAACCTAATCCCTGGTTTCTGATTTTTCCATTTCTCTTCCTTCTTTTTCTTCTTTTTCTATGTTTCTCAATCTTCAATTCGTCTCAGCGAATGTAACTATCTTTTTACATGATATGCCCCTTTTGTTTTGATGTTCTCTCTGAACCTAAAAAGGAACCAAAAACATTTCTATTTTTGACTTGTTTATTTAAAACATGTGCCATAAGTTTTATGAAGCTGTTACAAAAGTATCTAGACAAACGTTAGGGCATAACTATCATCCTGAGTACTAAATAATAAGCATAATCTGAATAGAATTGCTCTCCTTTTCCTTCTGCTTTTCCTTTTCTCCTTCATACCTCAGAGATTAAGCCTGTTTGGGGAACCGTCAGTAAATTCTGAGTGATAATTTGACAGTAGTCTTAAATCATCAATCAAAACCCTTTTTACGTCCTTTTTAGCAAAACATATGCTGACCCAAAACTTTTTTAGCATTCACACTCTGTTTTGATCTTGTAGTAGTCTCTAGCCCTTACTCTAAACACAAGTTTGCCAAAATGCAGATGCTCAGACTAACTGCCCAGAATGCAGACCAAAGAGGGCTGGCCAGGCGTTGTGAGGAACACCCCCTACCCAGGGCCGACGACCACCTACTGAGCCGAAAGCAACTGGACACAGAGAGAAGAGTACCTCAGACTCATGACTCAAGCGAGAGTTATGGCTACAAAAAGCTCACCAAGGTCATCATCTTCCTGGCCAACAAACTTATGGGTCTGAAACAGGAGGTAAATTATATCAAGCAACAGATCACGGCGGTATCCCACAAGGACCCCAGCAGAATGGAGTTACAGGAGGAAATTGATAGACTTCAAGAGACTCTGATCCAGCAGCTGAACAACACTCAAGACAAGCTTGACATGTTCCGAAAAGAACTCGGTGACTCCTACAGGCTGCGAAAGGAGACGCAGTGGGAGAAACACCCTACTCCCGCATCCTCACTCAGCAGTGCAAAACTACCTCAGGTGCACGAAGCTACGAAAGGAGGAGCCAGCACTTTCTGCTTAACAACACAGCAGACAGAACCATAATACCTCAAACAACCACAGGGAGGGGGGGTCCCTTCCAAGCATCCCCGTAGCAGCGGATGATGTGACCCCCAGAGACTTTGACAAGCTAGCCAGAAAACTCCCAGTATTCACATGGCCAGGAAAATAATGGTTCCTACTTTATGCAGGACGAGCAGTAATTTAGAACGGTGGCGTCGTTTTAAACATTGCTTGCAAGCAGACCCAATAATCAATCTTATGTGTCTGTTTGATAAGTTAGTAACTTCTTCTCCATGCGCATACCAGTTCCTGATCAAAACCAGATAAAATTATAGTTTGAATGCACCTTCATACAAGCAGTAAGAAGTTTTCAGTGCTATAATGTGTAAATCGTACGAATAAGAAATTAACCTGATTTTAGCGAAGAAATTCTAATTTCTGTTGTTAGTGGAGCATAAGTCTATGTTCTGACGACGCAATCTCAGATTAGCAGCTCATATAAATGGTACCAGAATAAATCGGTCTGATTTTGGGCGAAGAAAAAATAAAAATTTTTCCCCTTTTTTTTTTCGTTTCAGTACGTGTAGGTGATCTGAGCGATGCTCCTCATTTCTCTGATTTAAGGCCTTAGTATGTGTTATGTATCATTGTATTCATATCGACCCACTCATGTGAAACATTTACGTAACTCTTATACATGCGCGCACCAGGTTCTGATTATAATCAGATAAGACTATAGCTTGAATGTGCCTTCCTACAGGCAGTAGAAAGTTTCAGTGCTATAATGTGTTTAAATCGTACGATAAGAAACTAACCTGATTTTAGCGAAGAAATCCTAATTTCTGTTGTTAGTAGAGGGTACGGCTTTTTCTGATGGGTAAACCTCAGATTAGCAGCCCATATAAATGGTACCAGAATACATCAGTCTGATCTTGGGCGAAGAAATCCCCTTTTTCAGCACTGTGTAGGTGATCTGAGCGATACTCCTCATTTCATTAATTTAAGGCCTTATTATGTGTTACGTATCATTGTATTTCATTTTGACTCGCTCATGTGAAACATTTAAGTAAAATTAATGGTGTTATTCTAGCGTAGCAAACTATGAATCCACCATTGCCTGTGAAGTGAATGTGCTGTTTTGACTAATGAATGAATTTGTATGGGACATGCATGAGTTTCCCATGCATGCTCACAGCAGTGCAAGTCTGCTCCACGTGCACTTGTTGTGAGCTTGCATTGGTCTCCTAGCAACACGTGACCCCGGAAGTGTGAGCAGACTCTTCCGGTTAATCTGACAACAGCACCCACTTCAACAAACTGTGTGTAAAACAAGATTGCATGTAACTAAACGCTAAATCTAAGCTAAGCCCTTTAGCCTTCAACTGCTAGCTGGTAGCATCTGACTAACACTTAGATAGGCGTGTAAAGTGTAACTTTCTAACCACACCCCTCTCTCCCTCTCTCCCTCTCTCCTACTTCCGTCACCCCTGGTGTGCACTTCATGGTTGATGCCCTCAAGGTCCCGTGGTACACTGCCCACATACTGTAGTTTACTTGGTTATTGGTTTTTTTTTTTTTTTTTTTCTTTTTTTTTTTGCATTTATTTACATTTGTTTAGCATGATTGTACCAATTCAGCTAAATTGATTTTTTTTAAATTTGAGATTTAATTAAATCAAAAAATTGTATTTTTATTTATTTATTTTAATTTCCTACAGCTCTAAGGACCCTTTTTTATTTTAATTTTTGTTTGTTGTGTTTTACTTTTACCTTATTTTAGTTATTTTACCATCACCATCTTCGCTTTTTGTATAGGATTACAGTAGTTCTAGCAACTGTTGTTTCCTTAACGAGTTGTACAGGTTATCAGTAGCCTAATCCCTGTTTCCTCTCTACTTCTCCTCACTCCTCAGTGCCAGGCCTAATACATTGAAAGGCAGCTACCATTCAACACAATGTAGGCTAAGATAAAACTAGAAACAATTCCCACTGTTTCTTTTTCTTTTGACGAGGTATTTGGTGGGTCCCTGCTATTTTAGCTAACAGCCTAACCCTAGGGTTATTAAGTCTATTGCAGCATCACACACAAGTGACACCTGCTTAGCCATATCTCTTAGGAAAAAAAACTAAAATAGGTAAAATCTTCCTTTTTTTTTTTGAGTTCATCTTATTTTATTTCAGTTTCGTCATAGTGACCAAACCCGTGAACCATCAGTGCTTTAAGTAATAGTTTGACTACATGTATAGCCCGGTCATCAGCTGACCCCTGCTTACGGCCCCCTCAACAAAGTTACTCAAACTCTCCCTTTGTGTTCACGAACACAAAAACATAGCACCCTACCTCACTAGCTGCCTCCCACCAGCTATTCATACCTTACACGGCCTACACAGCCGTTCCCCTTAGAGATAGCTTAACACCTCTGTACGTACCTGCATTTGCCTTGTGCCTCTCTCTCTCTGGTGTTCCCACAACTGTGCCAGTATGTCGCAGACATTCCAAAGACATCCAGCCCTGCCAGCTCACCAAGACCACCTAAAAACCCAGTAGAGCACTGTAATGTACACCCTTCAGCTCAAAGCAGCCAACGACCTGCAATGGCAAAGAAAGGAACAGCGAGACTGCAACACAAGTGAACAACCCATCACCCTGCCTGACACACCAGGACCTGAACAGCATCATCCTCTCCTCGGCCCACACCCTCAAGGGCCTCAGACAGGAAGTAAATGAACTGAAACTGCAAGTCACAGAGTTCTACAGAGAACTGACACCTGCTCAACAAGAGAAAGCACAGAACGGATGCAAAGAACCTCACAGAATGGTGCGACAGAAGGAAATCACCAGTCTTCACAGAGGCTCTAACAGCTGCTAGACACCAAGCGCCGCTGGAAAAAGCCATCAGACAGGACTTGAAAAGAGAACTGTTTCACACAAAGTCACTCTTAAAAAAAACATATGTGGAATTAAATGAGAGAGACACCAGATCTAAGGCCTTACAAGGCCAGCTGCATACAGCCAGAGCTGAGGTCCAAACCCTGACTCAGCAACTAAAGAGGAGCTTGACATGGTTCAGAAAAAATGTCTCCACGCCTGTGCACAGCTACGAAAGGGGGGAAAGGGAGCCAAAGCCTTCTGCTTGACACTTCACAAGCTGCCTGAAAACCATGAAAACCTCTGCAGCTGCAGAAAAAAAAGTTTAATTCAGGCGAACCGAAAAAACGCAGCCAGCCTGCAAGCAGCCCGAGATGAATTCAGTGTCACAAATGAACTGAAAAATGCTTGCAGGAGACCACCCAAACAAAAAAAAAAAAATAAGGTGATACAGAAAGGAAAACACGAAAAGAACTTCCCGGCCAGCAAGGACCACACCATAAGCAAGAGTCGAACCTGCGAGGGGCGGGCGAGAGCCACTGTTCACACGTCAACAACCAGCAGCCACAAGGGGGTGGGGCAGGGACCTTTCCAGAGGATCACTGCAGACACACACACCGTGTGACCCCACAGACCCCAACGAGCTGGCCAGAGACAATACATCTGGCAACCTAAATACTGCAGAGACCTTGAGGACATCAAAGGAACTGATCCTGCAGTCTCACCAGCAGTTTAAACAAGCCATCAAAAAGGAATTCTCAGACCCAGAGTCTGAACAAGGACTGATCGCTGCTGATTCTGAACTTCAAAACTCAGAATCCAAAGCGGGCACCAGAAGGCACCCAGCATTGCCACAATGCAAAACCCTTCTACAGAAAGCCCTAGCCAGAAGAGAACAGAGCCATCACCATGGCAACAGACACAAGTCCCAGACCAACCACTGGGAAAAGCCATCCTCATCCTGCAAACACCACGGTATGTCCAACAGCAGTCCACCACAACATCCTCCTCCACACCCTTCACACAGGTGCTGAACGGAGGCTACACAAGGACAGCTGGGCACGCCTACTTCTGGGTTACAGGAGCTGCTGACACTCGCAAAAGAGCTTTTTGAACAAAACTCAACTAAGGAGTATTTAGAAGGACAAACCTCTGACTCCTTGCTTGCTGCAACACAGCATCAGGCCCCTCTAAGGGAGGAGCATCCCTTGAAACCGGGCGACACCCCCAGAAGCAGCCAGACAAAGTTGGATTGAGCAACGGGCCCACATGACCAACAGCGAAAGCTCTACCAACACAAATCAGGCAAGCTCAAGTCTGTGCCGCCACAAGAGCAAAGCGACACCGCAAACATCAGATTTCTAGTGACGCTGAGCAAAGCAGAGAGCTCACAACCAACTGCCGCTCTCCTGCCATTATTACTAGGTCAGTCGGAAATTCTCTACAAACTATAGAATCTCCATAACAGTTCCCAGCAAACAATGGAACCACCTGCACTCTCACCAGTGAAAGTCTAACCCGGCTGTCCCACATCACAGGTACCACAAATAGCCTACTGGCTAACAACATCAACAAAAAAAATCCTACCTGGACTAACTCACTTCAGGATGACAGGTGAAACAGCCTCGACACCTGCTGCATAAGCTCGCGGACCCACACCTTGCTACAGCCTACAACACCACATCGCACCACTTGACAGCACCCACCACGGCACCACAACCACTCCTGAAGGTAACCAGCAGCACGAGAGCCACCACTGTCTCCCAGCCATGAGTGACAGGTGTGTGTTAAATTGTTCTGCACCTTTGACATCGCTCATTGCTGTCTATTCTACGGACAACAACGCCCGAAAGGGGGGAAATATGTAGCGTCTCGACCAATCGGACACACTAATTATTATTTGATTTAACAAATCAATTATTAATTAGATAAAAAAAAAATCACAGACCCCTCACCCAATAAACTGGATGCCAGGATTTCGAGTAAAACACCAGGCCCTGGTTTCATGGTAACCTGGACCCCGATACTTTTCAACCTTGTGGTGAATGTGAGGCGAGACTCTCAGCTGCATTCACAGAAGAACCAAGAGGACACAAGAGGCAGTGTAGAAATGGACTTTTCTACTTATTAATTCATAGGAAAACCTTGAGAAAACCTACAATGTGATTTTCTGGATTTTTTTTGTCTCTCATAGTTGAGGTATACCTATGTTGAATATTACAGGCCTCTCTCATCTTTTTAAAGTGGGAGAACTTGCACAATTGGTGGCTGGACTAATCCATTTTTTTCCACACATGTATATATATATATATCATATTATATATATATACAAATACCTCAACTACAATATTATACACACACACATACAACACAAAGAAAAAAAGTAGATAGCGGAACATTTATTAAAAATAGAAAGCTAGTGTTGTTAGTTTTGTGGGTGTTTTTTTTTATAAAAACAATTTAAAAAACAAAAAAGAAGGTATATAGATAAAGGAGTAGAACAATTACAATCGCATGAGAAAGGGCTAGCGTTCGATGGGTCGAAGTTCAAGGTGAAGCAAAAGCTGGCTTTGTTTTTTAGTGTGTTTTCTTGAGATGGTTACGGAATCAGCTGCCGGCAAAACTTGATTTGGGCAGGATCATCCACCAGGAGGGAACAGGTAATGACAAAAGTTGTGAAAGTGAATTTGTGCTCTTTGAGAATGGCACAATAACTACGAGTTCACTGGCAGAACACAAAACTTAGAAGGGCACAAATCGGAAGTAAGAATTTAGGTAAATGGGTGCAGAGTCAGTGGTGGTTTTGTATGCAAACATTAATGCCTTGAATTTTATTCGAGCAGCTATTGGTAGCCAGTGCAAGTTGATGAACAGAGATGTGGCGTGTGTTCTTTTCGGTTCATTAAAGATTAAACTTGCAGCGGCATTTTGGATTAATTGTAGAGGTTTGATAGAAGTGGCTGGAAGACCTGCCAAGAGAGCATTACAATAGTCCAGCCTGGATAGAACAAGAGCTTGAGCAAGGAGTTGTTTAGCATGTTCTGACAGAAAGGGCCTGATCTTCCTAATGTTACAAGCAAATCTGCAGGACCGGGCAATTTTAGCAAAGTGGTCTGAGAAAGTAAGCTGATCATCAATCACAACTCCAAGATTTCTAACTGTTTTTGTAGGAGTTATGGTTGATGAGCCTAACTAGATGGTGAAATTTTGATAAAGTGATGAGTTTGTTGAAACCACAAGCAGTTCTGTCTTAGCCAGGTTGAGTTGAAGGTGATGGTCCGTCATCCAACAAGAAATGTCTGTTAGACAAGCTAACAGATGCGAGCATCTATCGTCGGATCATCAGGGTGGAATGAGAGGTAGAGTTGAGTGTCATCAGCATAGCAATGATAGGAGAAACGCCATGTTTCTGAATGACAGAACCTAGTGATGCCATGTAGACAGAGATGAGAAGTGGTCCAAGAACTGAGCCCTTAGGCACCCCAGTAGTTAGATGTTGCGGCTTGGACACTTCACCTCTCCAAGATACCTTGAAGGAACTATCTGATAAGTAAGACTCAAACCACTGGAGTGCGGATCCTGAGATGCCCTTTGCCAATAGGGTTGACAGGAGAATCTGGTAGTTCACCGTATCAAAAGCAGCAGACAGACCAAGCAAAATAAGTATAGAAGATTTGGAAACCACTCTTGCCAGTCTTATGGCTTCAACAACTGAAAGCAAGGCAGCCTCGGTCGAATGTCCAACTTCTGAAGCCCGATTGGTTGCTGTCCAGGAGGTTGTTATGTGTGAGAAAGGCAGAGACTTGGTTAAACAACTCGTTCAAGTGTTTTTGCAATGAAAGGTAGAAGGGAAACCGGTCTGTAGTTTCTTAAAGAAGTGGGGTAAGAGTGTGTTTCTTAAGAAGTGGGGTTTTACGAGCCTGTTTAAATGTTGAGGGAAAAACAACAGTGTGAAGGGATGTGTTAATGATGTGGTTTTGGGGGGAAAGTGAGTGCAGGTACAATGGCAGGAGAAATGGTTTGAAGGAGATGAGATGGAATAGGATCAAGAGGACAAGTAGTAGGATGATTGGAAAGGATGAAGTTAGAGACTTCTGCCTCAGAGAGTGGAAAGAAGGATGAAAACGAGTGTTAGTTTTGCGGTTAGAGTGGCGTTTGACCGTTTGTGTTGTGGCAAATGTGCACTGAGGTTGTAATTTATAATGACAGAAGTGGCAAAGTCGTCAGCTGTTGTCGAGTGATGACCGGAGTGGATGAGGGAGCAAGGGGCACAAATTAGGGGCGACTGCTGTGATACATATGTCTTTTAGCAGTGGAGGCATAGCCAGAGAATGAAGAGAGGAGTGATCGTATAAATAAAGGCTCATTCAACCCATTGCAAGGGTGTCCACCAGTAGTTGGCTACTATGCGTAATACATAAGGGACATATCAATCCGAGGTAAATTGTGAGACAGGAAGTTAGCGAGTGAAGGGGAATAAAATACAATGGGTGGGGACCGAAGCCTGAGTAGTGCATGAGGCCATGAACCGTATGAGAAAGCCATGATCAATGGAGCACGAAATTATGAGTTCCCCATGCACACAGAACCCAGAAAACAAGATGTGCCACCAACTCCGGCATACTTCGTTTATACTAGAACAAAGAGTTAAAAACAATTTGCAGAACTGCTACCTAAAATAATGAACTAATAGAAAAGAATTTATGTCTTCGAAATGTGCAGCAGCTTTTAAACAGTGAATGACCATCTTTGTTCGTATGAACACGCGGTTAAAGTCCGAGGATGGTCATCTAATCCAAATGGTTGCATTTCAAATTAGTGGTCTGATGATGACGATTAAGCAGTTTGACCTACTTTGGACTAGCCTAGGACCGGCTCAAGCAAAGGTACCCGCGAGGCTCCTACAAATAATGAAGAACAGACTAGCACAGAGATGGTCTGCAAGGATGGTGGGTTAAAGGATGATGTGTACAATACATCGATAGACGTCTTTAAGCAGGTATAGTGTTCCGAAATTCTAAGATTCATACACAACAGTCTTAGAAATAAAGTGTTTCTAAAATGTCTATTTGACATCTGACAGAAACGCTCACCAGGATAGAAGTATTGCAGATGGAGCTAAACACTATAAAAACAGTACATCTTGCAGGACGCTTACAAATTAGAAGGTCTCTGTGATGCGTACAAAAAGTGTATGCTATCAATTCTCTGTTCTGTTACAGCGATCTGCATAGCCCACGGTATACCTAGCTATGGGGCTGTAATACGTGATGAAACTGAATACGACCTCAGCAGTAAAGCGACGGAAGACTAGAAGGAGATGAACTAATCAGTTCACTTTCCGGTACAGACTGCATAATCTCTCTAGTCTATGGGGCTGTCACGTGATGAATGAACGACTCGAGCCTGAAGACTCAGGAGATGAACTAATAATTTCTCTTTCATGTAAAGACTGGATAGCTTTACCTTACGGGGATGTGACGTGACATAAGAACGAATGACCCCTTGAAGACCCAGGAGGTGAGGTGAACTGACAGACTACACAGCCAGCGAAGCAATTAATTAATAATTTCTTTTTCTTATAATTTGGTCTTGTTTGCATTATAGGCACGTACCACAATTAGATGTTCAGACACGTAGCCAAGGAGGGTACCCAAGGGTGACAAACAGCCAGAGAGCACGGACTCACCACGCGAATATTAGCTGCCTATGTATAAAACCTCGGAATGCGTGGGTAACCATAAAGGCAGGCCAAGGTTCCGTTTTTGGCGTCTCAGAGAGAATGGAGGCCCGCAGATTAGCTAGTTTTGTGTTAGCTGCTGTTGACAAAACAAACATTAGACTGCAAAGACAAAGGCGTCGTAATTTAGTTTTGTTCTTTAAACTGTTGTTATTGAACAGACTGGACCGCAACTCGGACCACAATACACCTCTCTCTGCCATCCTGTCAGATATGAGGTAAACACTTGATGCCTGATAATACACGCACATTGGCGTGCTTCTCGTGACATCATCAT
>JADLZN010002906.1:0-119172 GCA_018155175.1 Sinocyclocheilus anophthalmus
TACACTGAAAACACTTATCAAGGCTCTGGTATGCAGTTCAACTGATTTAAGAGGACCCTTTATAAACACCCTCACAAAAGCTACTTAACAGCCGCTCAGTGTTACTCATAAAAACACAGTGCCAAAAGAAGAAGAAGAAAAAGTGACCTGAAGGCAGGAATGCACTGCTGCATATTTGACTATGACCACAATTGGGCCAAATTTAGCTGCTGATGCATGTCACAGGGTGCAGGGGTCAGTCCAAAAGAATCAGCTGTTATTAAGACAATGTGATGAGCTGCTGCAGATATTAATCAGAATCAGAATGAGCTTTATCGCCAGGTATGTTTACACACACAAGGAATATGTCTTGGCGACAGGAGCTTCCAGTGCAGAAGAAAGCACACACCACACACATAATAAGAACTTAAAGAGCCCGAATAGGCAGATGGAATGTGTGGAATTACACACGGATATGCGAACACCCACGTGCACACATACTCAGCACACTTTAAATCCATATTTCATCCATATGGTGCGGGGTTCAGTGATAGACCTGCATTAATTCATTTTCAAATTTACACAACTATCAAGTAGGGCTGAACGATTAATTGCATTTGCGATAATATCGCGATATGAAAAATTTCGATTTCGAAATTTCAGTTCTCTGCGATACACTTTACGTGACAGGCGAGAGTAAAGAGGTGTGTTCGACTTGAAGATCAGATCGGTGTATGACATCAAAGTACGGCGAGCGAGAGAAAGTATAAGGAGACGTCTGCGCTCTCTTATAGCTCTCGCAGTACTCTGATGACACACACCCATCGGTCTAAGCAGCGCTGCTTCAAGTTGAGCGCGGGCCATCAGCAGAAAAAGAAAAGAAATAAGTAAACAGCCAAAGGACGTAACTTAGAATGGGAGATGGATCGGTTTGTGAAAGGGAAGATAAAAGCCATAAATGAAGTAGCACAGACCCAGGCAGGTGCTGGTCAATTAAAAGCTAAATACAGAAAATATGACCAGACATATCTTGCTCTCGGCTTCACTCACCGTGTCTATACCGGTCCCGCTACTTGTGTGTCGCGCTGCACATCTCTAAACACTGGAGGCTTCAACTTGCGACCGGTGCACTAATCATTTTAACTTTGTGTCAGTATGTCATAAATGGAACAAGGCATCAGTTTAATGTCGCGTTGCATCCGGTGTACACAGCGTCACTGATTATAATGGTTTCTACTGTATTTTACTGCTCGCCTCCGGTGTAGACACGATGTTTAATGTCGTTGGTGAGGAGGAAAACCTGTGTGTCCTATGCCTTAGCAGACAGCAAGAAACCCACAAAAAATAAATAAATAAAAGAGAGAGAATAATAATAGTAAGTTATTCTCTCTATGCTATTTTTCAATGTCTCAAGTGATGCAGATGTTTTTTCCCCTGTACGTTTTTTTAAATTAAAAAAGCATACATTTTTCATAACGTTTAGTGAAATTATTTGGTAGTCTGAGGGGGCGCAACCAAAAAAGTTTGAGAACCACTGGTCTAAAGTTAACAGACGGTGTTTAAAAAGTGCAGTCCACATGTTTACATATGTTTATTACAGTGACTGTGAATTACCAAAAGTAGTGTGGTAAAGCAACAGATTTGTTTTTATATTTCTGCAATCTACTTTAGTTTGTGTGATTTGTTACTGACTTTCATATTTGTTTACACCAGGCTTATTTGTCAGTGTTTTATGTTGTCATAATTATTACATTCTTACAAGGTTGGAAGTTCAACAAATCAGTCAATATACTGTGATTGTAGTTGTTAAATAAAAATGTCATTCATATCAATTCATGCATCACCTAATTTCATCGTAACAAATAGGCCTGGCTTACAGAAAATAACATTTATGTTTAATCTTTCTAATATTGTGTTGGTCATACTATATAATGATTTATAGCTTGTCTTTGTTGAGTAATACAGAACTTTAAAGAGCTTTAAAAAATAATTGCATGTTAAATCGCAATATTGGTAAAAAAAATTTTTTTTTTTATTTTCCAAAATCGTTCAGCCCTACTATCAAGGTTGTTATTTGTCGGTTCACATATGCAGGTCCATATGAGGGTGTTTTGGAAGCACATAGGTTGCCCGCTTCCAACATTTTCCCAGTCATTTAGCTCTGATCCAGCAGTACACACAAATATTCTTGGTCAGATACTACTTCAGGACTTAATGTTAACGTGTCACAAAGTTGAACTCTGCCCTGCAATTTGTATCAAATGTGACCAATACAAGATCAATATATCATGTTGTAACCTCTTAGCTAAATTTAAAACAAACAAGTTTTAAACAGGAGTGCAGTGTTTCAGTAAAGTGGAGTAGATTGCATATTTACATAATAAATGTAAATAATTTACATATTCTAAATAAATATGAATAAATGTAAATAATTTGCCACCTGCTTTATGAATTATGTATTTAAAAGAGTGTGCCGAGTGTGACATCATATTACAACCATTGCAGACCATTAAATTTCAATTTATTTCAGTGTTATGTGGTGGCCATTTGCACACTACAATGGCGAGTTTTTAGGCAGGTCCAAGACAAGAGTGTCTGGTGCTGATATCATTTCCTGTCAACTCTTGCAACCATCTTCACCACATGCAAACCACCCACCTGGTGCATCTCATTTAAAACCACTCTACTCAACAGTGTAGATATCGACGAGTTTATCACACTTAAAGGTAAAACGAGTGTGGCGGTGCTGGGAATCAATCAATCCTAATTCTGTTTGTGTGTCTGCAGTTCAAAGAGATGGTTTGAATCAACTAAGCAGCAGGAGTAGGGCCATACCGTAAATCTTACCCTCACATGTAGTGTTATGATGCTGAACACTGCCATTTGTGATCACATGAGGGGGACAACCAAAACAAGGTGCTGATTGTAGTGGGTTATTTCCAGTTCTTCATGTATGGGCGACAGTCTGGTCAGTAGCTTCCGGGGTGAGAAAAAGCTCCTCGTGGGCGGCATAGAGCACTGATGGACAAACCGATTGGATGCTGACTAGAAAATGACAAAAACCTCTGTCAAGCCATGCCAATTGATTATTTCCCGAGAGAGAGAGAGAAAGTCACACCAAGTGTCTCCAAATCCAAGGGAGCTTCTAACCTAGAAAGCATTTTTGGCCTAAACGGTTTGTTTGCTGTCTATGTAGGTAGCTCACTAAGTTTTAATACAGTCAAAGTCTTATTTAAATATAAATGTTTGGCACTAAAGACAGTATTTTTAGGAGACAAACACATTACAAAGAATGAAAATGAGGTGATCAACAGCCTACGGAGGTTCCAGCATGATTGGGGCCTGTTCTTTATAAGAACTGAACCCGTCTAAATGCAAGGAATAAATTACATCTAAAAGATAAAATAAAGAACTGCTCTTCTATAAAATTACATTGTTTGTTGTAGGGGTGGGCGATATACCAATAGACACAATTAACCAGTAGAAATTTGTCAACCCATAGAGATTTTGGACTATCGTCTCTATCGCAGTTGCATGATCACGTTACATTGCTGTGCTAAGTGGTCACGAAAACTTATCGTTTACACAAGTTTTTAAGCACTGTGGTTTAAAAACAAGTCATTTTAAGCCACTGAAATGCAATCAGCAGCGAAAAAGAACTAATTTATCTATATGTGCACGCTGTCTGAGAGACTGTTGAAGGCCGGGGCTCAGAGTATTGAGTTATTTTTGCCGCTTTATATGCCTTGAACAGATTCTTCGATCGCGCCAGCTCATGGTTCTGTTATTGATACAACCACAACTTCTACAACTGATAACGGAGTGCTCAAGCCGGTACTGCGAGTCATATTGAGGTAATTAAATATGTCAATATAATATTTTGTGATCAATTATTTACTTAGCAGCAGTGATCCTAATTATAAGTCGGAGAATAGTCCTTTAGCACCTCAGGCAGAGTTTCTGTTTGAAAAAATGACTACTTGAACTTTACACTGAGGGTTTGTGACGGGAGAGAAATTTTTTCCCACCGGTTTAATCGATACGCGGACAACACCGGTAATACGGTGTCACCGCGTGTGGGCGACAGGGGCGGTCCCTCTTTTCTCTTTTAAATAGCTTGCAAAAGCAGCGTGCGCATTTTACTTTCCCTTGAAATAGCGGCAATTCGGCGGAAAGCAATTGTTCGTTTTTTAGTTTGTTTGAATTTTTTTTCCTCTTTTCCTCGTTTTCCTTCGCTTTTAAATAGCTTGAAAGCGCTGTGTGCATTTTACTTTCACTTTGAATAGCGGCGTTATGAGTCAATCTTAATGCAACAACAAAATACCATACGTCAACTCACGTTACCTATATAGATAAAACAGAATAACTTTTATTAACCAACAAATACTAGCCATTCTATAGGGGGGGGCAGCTAGGCCTAATATAAAATAACAAAATAGTGCATAAAGTTTAATAGGTATACAAAACTGGAAATAGGCAAAGTAAACATGTATAATATATAACCGAATAAATAAGAAACGTAGAACGTTTAAACGAGTAAGAAAGCTTGGAGGCACTGCATACACCTTGATGTCAAATAAAATAAATAAATGACGCAAAGTTTAAATAAAGTAAAAATCAGCACATAATGTGGAACCAATTAAATAAGAAACGAATGTTTAAAAAAAACTTCCAAAATCACCTTAGATAAACGGCAAAAGTCAACAGGCTTTTCAAAATCCAAAATGTTGCTAAACAGGCGCTTTTGCATCTCGTTTCTTAACTAAATAATCCGTGATCGTCTTGTCTGTCTCACATCACTCTTCTTGTCATTCAGCTCGACTCACTCTCCTCACTGGAGAAATGAAATCTGATCTATGCGTCTGTCGTTCGGCACGCTGCATTGAGCAACCGCGTCTTTTTAATTGTAGTGTCTGTTCTTTTACTGAACTAAATTATTTTTATTTCTATAAATAATCAAAACGACGGTGGGGGTCGGTGCCGCGGTGGGCAAGTGACGTAACCGGTGTTGCAGCTTAACACCGGTATTACCGTCAGCACCTTCTATCGCGGCAAGCCTACTGTACACTATTCACTCAGCCTGGTTTGGAAACCACTGTGCTATATAATTATAATAATTTTCTCTAAAAGATAAAATAAAGAACTGCTCTTCTATTATATGACATAATTTGTTGTGAACCTTGTAACAATTTCATTTACTGAATTTTTTTACTCAATTACAAAATATTTCATATTTTATTCTAAATTAAAACATCACACAACTTTATGTACTATATTCTAAAGTATACTGCACTTAATCAGAGATATTACTAATAATAATATATTTAAAATTAACGACTAATAGCAGTATCATATTTCAAATATTAATACTCTATTCATGTATTGAATTATAACAATAATAATACGTATCTAATCTTATTATTTTTATTATGTACTGGGGACAAAAAAGTATTTAGTCAGCCACCAATTGTGCAAGTTCTACCACTTAAAAAGATGAGAGAGGCCTGTATTTTTCATCATAGGTATACCTCAACTATGAAAATCCAGAAAATCACATTGTAGGGATTTTAAAGAATTTATTTGCAAATTATGGTGGAACATAAGTATTTGGTCAATAACAACATTTCCATTCATCTTTGTTATATACCCTTTGTTGGCAATGACAGAGGTCAACGTTTCCTGTAAGTCTTCACAAGGTTTTCACACACACTGTTGCTGGTATTTTGGCCCATTCCTCCATGCAGATCTCCTCTAGAGCAGTAATGTTTTGGGGCTGTCGCTGAGCAACACGGATTTTCAACTCCCTCCAAAGATTTTCTATGGGGTTTAGATCTGGAGACTGGCTAGGCCACTCAAGGACCTTGAAATGCTTCTTACGAAACCACTCCTTCGTTGCCCGATAATCCCTAAAAATTTGGTGGTGTTTCTGGTGAACTTAAACAAGATAAGACATGGCAGTTTCAATGTAGAATTTTGCAATATTCATATATTTACTGGAAATAAAAAATAATAGCTAGGGAAAAGAATAATGATCAAATAAATGATTAAATATAATTATGCTTACCAAGGCTACATACATTTGATCAAAATACAGTAAAAAGTAATATTGTGACATAATATTAGAACAAACTATTTTCTATTTTAATGTATTTTAAAAAGTAATTTATTCCTGTTATGGCAATTTACAAATGTCTCATTTAAAGTCTTCGTGGCACTGATCCTTTAGAAATCATTTTAATATGCTGATTGGTGCTCAAGAAACATTTCTTGTAATTAACATTTTTGTAGAAAACATGATCAGTTTTTTATTTTTTTTATTACAAATTTGATTGAAAGTTCAAAAGAACTGTATTTATTAGAAATGAAAATCTTTTGCCAGATTAATTTAATGCATCCTTGCTGATAAAAAGTATAGATATATATATATATGATCTATAATATATATAGTATATGTTTAATACTTAATTATTGAAGATTTCAGTTTTAAGCTTTTCATCGAATATTTCTTTTTTTTTATTTCAGCTTAATTTAAATTACAAAAAAAAAAGTAAGTTTAATTTTTATTGAACACTAAAAACACGGTAACAGACAGAAAGTTAGGATCATAGTCATGAAGAGTTACTTAACTTTTCATTCCGTACATTCAAATTACACCATTCTGGCACCATTTTGATTATTTTTTATTATAATATATTTATTTTTCAGGTTTTATTAAACACCAAGAAAAACGAAAAACATCAGCGTAAAGATTTAAACTGTCTAATATATATATATATAGATATATATATAGATATATATATATATATATATTTTTTTTTATATATATATATATATAAATATAAAGATATATATATATATATATATATATATTATATGATGTTAAGTTGAGTCTACCAGAATTAGGACACAAATATTACAAATTTATTAGACTGACAAAATGCTAATAATTATTTTTTCACTTTTCAGTCGGAGGTGCCATTCCGGATCCTTGGCCCAATATAACCCCTGCTCCCTGTCAATGAAGTACGCATTCGATTAGACAAGGCCATGAAGATTTTCTGTATATCTTAACCTAAACTTCATGAAGGAATCCATTACATGATAAATCCCAGTAGACCGTAGCCATGTGCGTGTTTGCGGCGCATGTTATTCATGTGATCGGATCTGGTCACAGGGCGATAAAAACACATCTCTCTTTATGTGTCCTGTTCAACGGATTAACTCCAGGCTGATAATGTCATTTCTACCTCTAGCGTACCACAATCTGTGGACATCTGATGCTACACTGGCTCCTCGTGTATGAATGTCACATAACCATATTGTTGCTTGTCTTCATACGAGATTTCATTAACTTATGAATGATGGGCTTTCAGTTGACGGCGTGACACTGGTCATATTTACAGATGGAACTAAGTTTCCTTTTATATTTTATTCCTTTCCTTTAAAGTTTGCTTTTATACGCATACTTTTTTTCTTTTATTACTGCAAAAAATTTATTTTGTCTTGTTTTTCAGTCAAAATAAAATCTAAACATTATTAAATCAAGACATATTTACAAATAATAGTCTTGCAAAATGTATCAAAATTAAGTGATTAAATTAAGGGAACAAATCGGCCAATGTGGTTAGAAAAATAGCCACTGCCAGATATTTATTTATTGTTTTAGGCCTAAAATTGTTTAATTTTGATACATTTTTCAGACTTATTAGTATATTAAGCCATTTTGCTTTTCAAGTAAATGTGCCTTGATTTATGAGTGTTTAGATATTTGTACTGGAAAACAAGACAAAAATACTGAATAAGAAATTGATTTTTTTGCTGTACACCTAATCAGGTTAAATATTCAGGCATATTTTAGATGATACCATGTGATTTTACACAGAATCATGATACATATTAGCAAATAGGGCTTTTCACACACATATATATTTATTTTAAGTCAAGATATTTCTGTTTGCTGCTGTTTGTCTAGGTTACATTTTTTACAAATTGCTGGAAAATTTGATTTTTAAAAACGAAAGAATGTAGTTCGAGATAAATCTAGCCAAGATTTGATAACATCATTTTCTTTGCATTTCAGGATTCGTTTTTCTAGCAGTTCTTTATTTTCTTTCTCTCCTTTCCCCCCTTTCATCAGTCATATCTTTGATTGACATCTTGCAATTATTAAGCTACCTCAATGATACCTCACCTTGTGAATGCTTACTTTGACACATGAGAAACAATAGCAAAACAATGAGTAGCTGATTCCTGGATATAAGATTAACCTGGACCTGTGTGTGTGTGTTGTGTGAGATTGGAGAGAGAGAGAGCGAGAGAGAGAGAAGAGAGAGAGAGTTTGGATGGTGCTGTCACTGTATCTGAACTTTAGCACATGTCGTGTATGGTTTACTTATGTGAACTTCAAGCTGAATTAGAATGGAAAAACTGAGTCTTGTTTCGGTGACTTTAGTTACGAGTTTAACCAGAGATTTGGTCTGATTAAAACTGAGTGACTCTCCACTGCACACAGTTCAATGTGTCAGAGTGCAAATGAGTCTGGTGTGCTCATGGGTAAATGATTATTTCAAGTGTGTGTGTGTGTGTGATGAGAGTCAAGAAAGAGGGAGAAGAGAATACCGGGAGATATGGATATTCGAAAGACAATACTCTAACAGATACTTGAAAAAAAAAAAAAAAAAAAAAAAAAAAATTATATATATATATATCTATATATATATATATATATATTTGTTTTTATTTAATTTCATTTTTTTTTAGTGCCCCTTGCTACTTTTTTGTGAAAAGGGTCGGATTTGCTCCAAAACGACTAAAAGCACCATAAAATTACTATAAAAGTAGTCAATACTACGCATACACTATATTCATAGTCGTATGATAACTTTGCCATATGATAGCTTTAGCAAAACCTAAAAGTTTTTTTGTTTTTGGCTAAAGAGCAATGATGCTTGGTGCCAAATGACATCAATGCCATATTTTTGTAGTCCATTTCAGAGCTTTGGCAGATGGGAAGACCTAAATTTCAGTCTTTATTAATGTAAGAGTCTAATTTTATGATGCTATTTTTTATTATTTTGGATCTTGACAGATCCGTTTTTTTTAAATCACCTTTTGTATTCTATTGAAGAAGAAAGGTCATTGGAATGATGTTAAGATTAGTAAATTAAGACCATTTTTCTTTTGGGTGAATTTTTCCTTTAAGAGAAAAAAATAGATGTCACGAAATCCTTTATGAATAAACAATGATTCACAAACACATACACTGCCTTGTGAAGATCCGGATGCTGTTTTGTTTTCAATAGAGAGTTTGTCTGCTGAGACTGTGATTAGTCATGGTCACCCAAGGTAAAATATCTTCTATTTTTCTCTTCCAGCTAGAAGTCTTATCTAATAATTTCTCTAACAGAGCATAAAACACACACACACGAAGCAACGCCTCACACACACACAGAGAGTTTTACTCACCAAAGTTCTCTCTTTGGGGTTTATTAGGGATTCCTCAGTGTTTTTTGACGAAGCGTGAAACTTTCAAGTGAGATCTAGAACGTGAGGAACCGTAGATCCTCGGCCGGAGTGTAAAACCAATCCAGATCCTTCTGTAGGAGACACCAAAAGAGTCAGACGCACTGATGAACTCCAACAAACACACACATGCCATGAAGAGAGCCGGCCCTGAAACTCATTGGTCACATTACTCAGCATGCGGCCAATTAGGAGTACTTGAGAGAGGAGGAGACACCTAGCTCCTTTGTGTGTGTGTGTGTGTGTGTGATGAAAGGAACAGTACAGTAGTTTGTCTTTCTAACCCATCTTTCGGAAGCTGCCTGAACTGATAAACTTCTCTTAACCTAAACTTTTCTTTCGAAAGAAAATCGGCTAAGGGAGTGAAAACAGATTTGGTCCTGTTTTTGTTGGTCACCATGAGTGTTTCTGCATGAGTGCTTGTGCTAATGCTTACATAATGTCTCTCATTTACAGGAAAGGGTCATACTTTTCACATTGCCGATGACAGTTGGATGGCCTTGATCATCAGTTCAGATCATTTGGTTTCGTTAGAAACGTTAGACAACTGAATTAATGGCGAGTTTCATCTTCTGTACAGAGCAGACCCTTGAGACCCAATGTGAGACAGTGTTGAGATCTCTTCTGAAACTCTAAATGACTCTAAATGTGACTTTAGTGGGGTCTTTTTCCTCACAGGTAAAATATGAGAAGCTCCAAGTCTTAGTTTAAACTGGAAGAAGCAATTGACATATTAAAGATTTGTGCAAGACTACACTTACACAATTTAACACTGGTAAGTACATACTATCAGTATTGCACTTTACTTGGAACTAAAATGCCAATAAATTATATTTCTGAAGTGAAGCTAATTGTAAAATTTCCAAATAAAAATAGCTGCCTGTGGCAAACTTGTGTCGTTATAGGACCAGCTTATCTAAATGAGAACTCCACACAAACGTAAGCATAAAAATATCAACAAATAAAAATATGTTATGGTGGTTTATGAACAGCTTCCCGCAGGCCAAGGCAGGCTCATCATTTTCTGAGAGTTGCCATTTGAATACTGAATGGTTGCGTCACACAGCTGACGGTCTCAGTTCATTGCAATGATAAGAAATCTGAAGGTCTTCACTGTTAATCAGATAATAGATAACAGCTAAAAGCTAGCTAAATGTTGCAGCTAGCAACAGAGCAAACAATGGTGTCCATTTACAACCACTTTGCAGGAAATATACCAAGGATATATTTAAATTTTGTCATTATTTTCTCACCCTCATGTCGTTTCAAACCTTACTTTCTTCTGTAGAACAACGCTCGAAAAGTTTCGAAGATTGTTCAACCTGGTGTCTTCCTTGAAAGTGTCGGTCATACAAAATACATAATTGTAATTGAAAGATATTTACACACTCAAACTGAAATTGTATGAAAAGATCTTGTTTAAAGTTCACATACCGTGTGTTGCCTCCTCGAGCATCAGTGACCGTTCTCAGCCTTTGTGATAGTTGTGCAGTCTCTCAATTGTCCCGAGGCGAAGCTGGGCCTCCACATCTTTGAGCACTGTGAGGCGAAATCAGACGTGCAGAGCATGCAAGGCACCAAAGAACTTACACGACCTGGAGCTTTGTTGTCAACAGCAGTAATTTATGCGCTTTACGGCTCATTCATGTAGTCAGAAAATGTAAATGGATGTCTGAAGGGTTTTGGGATATTTGATCATCAGCTATGGGAAGTCAGAACAGTAGAATTTATAGTAGAATTTTTTTTAAATGTTAAGTTAGTTTAGTAATTTCAGTTATGTCAAAAAATAAAACGACCAATTCTAGCACCCTTATTAAAAATTATAAATAAATGGCAAAAAAAAAAAAGAAATAAGATAACCATATTTTATTAAGTATTGCACGTTCCTTATTATTTTTCGTTTTTTTTTAGTATTATAACAGTAATGACAGTAATGTAGCACCCAAACTTTATTACTTGTGCTGCCTTGCTGCCCATACTATACCCATTTTGAACAAAATTATTAAACTAACCTTTGTTTTTGCCATCGCTACCTGAATTAAGTTATCATCAAGCCATTAACTCAAAGCGTAAGCGAACTCAGACAGGTTTTCTGATGGTACACAAAGAGGGAGCCGATTGTACTCTCAAATATTTTCACAAAATCTTCTAAATCTGTGTTATTGAACTCTCACTTCTCCTTTGGCCGATATATCCATCCACCGCACAGGTGTGGCGTATCAGATGCTTCTTAGGACAGCATGATTAGTGCCCAGTGTGCCTTAGTCTGCTACAATAAAAGCCACTGAGAAATGGTGCAGTTTTATTGTATTGGGGTCCGGGGGTCCGAACACCGAGTCCTGTACGACTGGTGTGACCACCATTTTCCTCACGCAGTGCAACACATCTCCTTCGCATAGTTGATCAGGTTGTTGATTGTGGCCTGTGGAATGTTGGTCCACTCCTCTTCAATGGCTGTGCGAAGTTGCTGGATATTGGCAGGAACTGGAACATACTGTCGTATACGCCGATCCAGAGCATCCCAAACATGCTCAATGGGTGATATATCCGGTGAGTATGTTGGCCATGCAAGAACTGGGATGTTTTCAGTTTTCAGGAATTGTGTACAGATCCTTGCAACATGGGCCGTGGTCATTATCATTCTGCAACATGAGGTGATGGTCGTGGATTAATGGCACAACAATGGGCCTCAGGATCTCGTCACGGTATCTTTGTGCATTCAAAATGCCATCAATAAACTGCACCTGTGTTCGTTGTCCATAACATATGCCCATACCATAACCCCACCACCACCACGGGCCACTCGATCCACAACATTGACATCACCAAACCGCTCACCCACACGATGCCATACACGCTGTCTGCCATCTGCCCTGTATAGTGAAAACCGGGATTCATCCGTGAAGAGAACACCTCACCAAAGTGCCAGACACCATCGAATGTGAGCATTTGCCCACTCAAGTCAGTTACGACGACGAATTGCAGTCAGGTCGAGACCCCCATGAGGATGACGAGCATGCAGATGAGCTTCCCTGAGACGGTTTCTGACAGTTTGTGCAGAAATTCTTTGGTTATGCAAACCGATTGTTGCGGCAGCTGTCCGGGTGGCTGGTCTCAGAGACGATCTTGGAGGTGAAGATGCTGGTGTGGGGGTCTGGGCTGGGGGTACACGTGGTCTGCGGGTGTGAGGCCGGTTGGATGTACTGCCAAATTTTCTGAAACGCCTTTGGAGACGGCTTATTGTAGAGAAATGAACATTCAATTCACGGGCAACAGCTCTGGTGGACATTCCTGCAGTCAGCATGCCAATTGCACGCTCCCTCAAAACTTGTGACATCTGTGGCATGTGCTTGTGTGATAAAACTGCACATTTTAGAGTGGCCTTTACTGTGGCCAGCCTAAGGCACACCTGTGCAATAATCATGCTGTCTAATCAGCATATTGATATGCCACATCTGTGAGGTGGATGGATTATCTCGCCAAGGAGAAGTGCTCACTAACACAGATTTAGCCAGATTTGTGAACAATATTTGAGAGAAACAGGCCTTTTGTATACATAGAAAAATAGAGTTCAGCTCATGAAAAATGGGGGCAAAAACAAAAGTGTTGCATTTATAATTTTGTTCAGTGTAATAAACTTAATATACAAAAATTTTAAATATTTACTGAATGTAATTTATACTAGGTTTCATCTTTAAAAAAATTAATCTGTGTCTGGAGTTGTATTATTTTATTACAGTAATACTATCAGTATTACTATTACAGTAATACTAGACTAATGATCTATCAACCTTCAATTATGATAATCACCAAAAAATTATAATAATCATGATCACTGGAAATAAGAATCAAAAACGTAAACAAACAAACAAAAACACTTCCAGAAACATTATGGTAAGGAAGTTAAATGTGAGGGAAAAAATTGTTAGGTGAAAAAAACAACCCAACATCATTTATACGATCAATGATCTGTTGACATAATAATAATAATAATTAAATCTAGATGAAAGACCTTGATTCATATCAGTCATTACATTTTCACACTGAAAGCTTTATTCATTGAGCATAAATTAGAGCGATTTGTTTTAATTACATTGAACACCAGCAGATGGCGCACTGTGGCTATGAACAAAACCTAACCATCATTCAATCTGTGCTGGAAGGTCTTTGGTTAATAAACACTCTCTTCACTGTCACTTATTGCCTCCACACAACAAATGTTTCACAGAAGCTCTAAAGCACATATTGCACAATTGAGCAGAGACAAATGTGTGAATACACACACATACCTATGAAAAGACTGTCAGAGTATGAGAAAATGGGAGTCTCTTTGCTTGGTGTCTGACAACTGCAAATTATAAGTATACAATTACATTCTACATGCATACAGGGACTCAGAAATACTCATTTTCATTTGGAAGCTGATTTGAAAATAGTAAATGGACTTTCATGCTTAATCACAGCAGTCTGATCAATACTTCACACTTAATGTGCTTTGCTTCACTTCTGGCCACAACAAATACGTTTGGGATTATAGTTTTAACATATTTCCTGTTGTCTCCTTTCCTAATGCTCTGTTTGGCTGAAGGAACCGCAGAAACTCCACACCTTTCCTGTATTCAGTCCTCTTTGGAAAATCTGAGTAACCAGGTACCTAAATCTTCTGATTACAGTTGTGAAACTTAGTCCACCATACAAGTCTGTGTTTGCCACTAGATATAAGGCTTATCAAACTCATTTCCTCATCATATTCCTCTTCAAACATTGCAGGACTTGTGTGAGTGTTACTCAGTGGCTCTTTCAAAGCTCAGGAGACTTAATGGAGATTTTGGTTGTTTTATTTATGTGTTAACAGATGTTTCTATTAAAATTCCTCTGGAGAAATAAAAACAGCCACAAATGAGACAATTGTTGACATACAAGTGCAATCCGAGATATTAAATGAATGTAATACACTCTCATATTGTATGGGCCTTGAGAATATGAAATAAAACAGTTTGTGTCCTTATTGTGTTATATTGCTTGACTACGACCCCTCTGAGCACAGTTTTAGACTTTTTTTGGATTGTCTGGAACTATTTCTATAGGGAATAGATAAATAAAATAGAAGATGAAAAATGCATTTATTGCATCGCTTCTTGAGAAACAGTTGAATATTCGATTCTTTATTGTTAACTCTCGGGTGGTCCACACTTGTTCATTGCGTGCGTAAGTTGAAAACACGTTTCGGTGCAGTAAGACATTGCAATACAAGTTTGGCGACTAGCATGGATGTTTTTAAATTATTTGCCTGCTATCCTGATGTACTCATATGCACAAGCCTGACAGAACAAATTACAATCCTTAATCCGTGAAAACATAAATGTATCGATTGACTGTCTAACAACACACACACACACACCACACCCCCACACCCAGTGCTGGTTTGTTTTAGCCTCCGTTCTACTGTTACTGTGAATCCAGGTCACAACACAGAAGGAACACTGTCCGACTGAGAGCGAGAAAGACTGAGACGAAGGGAAAAAGAATAACAGAATGCGAGAGAAGCAAGGAATGGAACGTATGCAGAAAAAAACACAGGTGTCTGAGGAGCAGAAGAGAGAACTAAAAGAGATCAAGTGAACATGGAATGTAACCATGAAACTTATAAGTAACAGTTTTTTTAATCCTGTGTCTAGAAAACAAAAACGTGAGACACTGCTTCCCACCTGATCACATTATTTTGGTGGTGAAGTAAATATCAGAAAACAATGCAGTTTCTACATTAAATATTTAGTTCAGCCAAGACTCAAACAACTTATATATATAATCTTATATGTAGTACGCAATTTGACTTTAGTAGCTGTTAAAGTTTGAACCATAAGTATATTTTCCTTGGAATTGTTTGTTAGTTTTACCAAGAAGTGTTTAGTAATACAAGTCCTGATGCCCATTTTTCCTATCTGGCCCCTTGGGCTGATTATTTCTTAAGCAATTTTTTGTTTTGTTCTGTTTCGAGATGTATTTACAACTGGTTTATATGGTTTGCTTTTGTTGTTGGGTTCTAGTACTTGTGACATCTAGAGTTAATGTTCTATTTAAAATGACCCATTCATACTCAAACTGATTGTTACCATCATTTTGTATCATGTGCCAAGTATTGAGGTCTCTGTGTTAATTTGGTTAAAAACTATGTTGAGTCAAGATATTACCTTAAAAAGAACAAGGAGCGGTCCATTTGCTTACATACATTTTTGTAAGTGAACCACATGCTTTAATGGCATTTAGTTCCAGTGCTATGTTGTTAGAGTTAAGTTTACAAACCATGACAATGTGAAATGTACTTCAAATAATTAAGTAGAAATTACTCATCAAACTCTAACTGGCCATGTTATATTTACTTATTTCCTTTGCTAATTTTCCTTAACTTAGTCGAGTAGATTTTACTTAATTCCATACTTAAATTTTACTTTAAAAATATGCGTGCAAAAACTTGCTAAATAAAAAATTAAGTACATTTTACTTGTTGTTTTTTTTCAGTGCATGTAAAACTCACTGCCACAATGCAAGAGTGTTGCTGGGTGGTTTTTAGTGCGTTCCTATGTGGTTGCTCAGGGTGCCCTGGATGGTTGCTTAAGTCAAAAGAGCATCTATGGTATTCTGGTCTCTAGATAGATCTCAGGTCCCTCCTTCAATGCAAATCTATAGTCATTTTTGCCCATTTTATTGTCCACCTCAGCAAGATAACAATAGCCTCGCTTCAACACCTGCTTGCAAAACACTTGACCCTATATCTTTACTCTTCACTATCTCTGATAAACAGCAGACCAGAAGTCATTCATTTATGATGAAGATTAATGCATTAATGCATATTCCCGATCATTCGGTATGCACATTTTTTAGATCTGATTTGAACTCTGGATGCATTAAAATATTTAGACTTTATTAAACAAATGATGTATGATGTATTCACATCAAAAAAGTTAGCAAAACTTGAGCATTACTATTTCTCCACTAAAATGTTATTATTTATACACAATTTCTGAAATTATGAATTTTTAACAATACAATTTTAACAAGTTTTTTTTTAAAACTATTATTGTGTTAATTAGCATTTAAATGACTTTGTGTTTTCTTCAACAACTGATATACTAAACACATAATCCATAAGTAATCCACCCCTGCGATGTATTCAGATCAAACTCTGTGGCAAAACAAAATTTCCTCTATTTTTCCAACTAAAAGGTTTTATTTACTCTTGCCTCTAACAGGGTTTTATATAATACTTTGGAAATGTAAATAACTTTAATTACGATATTATTACTTATATTTACTTTATATATAATATTTTATAGCCTTGTTAAAATGTTCTAATCTATAATATGTTATAATATTTGTTCTTCTTTTAACATAAAGCTGGCCTTTTAGTTTTGTGTGGGTAGAGTCATAATGCTCATTAAAGGGAACTACTTTAACATAACCATTATTTTCTGATGTGCGACTGCAAGCTCGGGGCCAAATGCAGCACTATCGAATGAGTTTTTTTGGGAGCGTAGGGAAGTTCCCCCCCCCCCCCCCCACCCCGGGGGGGCTTCAAAGTGTATTTACTATTCAACACCTCACATAAAGACTTTTCTGTAATTACACTCGAATTTTGAAGCACACATTCAGCTCAACTTTTCGTAGCTCAACATAGTGCTCAGCAAGCCATGGTCAGGATTTGTTACCAGGAAAGCAGTATTTAAGCAAATTAAAGTTGTACCTTAAATCATGCAAGTTGCTTTATGATTGTCTACACAATTCATTATTTATAAATGTTTATTCTGTCTTTTCCCTCTAGAAGTTTTGGTGTTTGCTTTCCTATCCACAATGAAGACATACTTATTTCAAGACAGGAGAAGCTTCACCCTGTCTGAAAGATTTTCTGGTTGTTGCAGCAGCCTCGTGCAACATTTTTTCCCCCAATTCTGGCAGTGTTGAACATTTCAGGGAGGTCAGTTGCTTGTCAGCGTGTCTGACTTGACTTGTACTAGCAACATACCAAGCGTCAGTCGTGTCGTCTGTTTGCTGATCATGAGACAAATTCAGATGCTTCTGCTCACTGCCTAGAAAACATTCTGACATGTTTGTGAAATGTTTAAAAGCTACTTAACATTTACATTCAGGTCATGTCTTTGAGAAGCAGGATGACTCACATGTTGATGATTAAGAGTCTCTGGCATCGCTCGCGTTGAATGGGCCTCGTCTAACATCGCAGGAGCCTGATCTCTAAAGTAGGTTCTTTAAATAGGAATCCAGACGTTATGATATTCCCAAAAGGGTTGAAATGGGAACGCCGCCTCCTTAGTGACCACTGACACTTTTTCTGATGATGACTCGACTCACCTGATGGAAAGAGAAGAGATAGAGAAGGTGAAATAAAAAAGGAGGGTTTGGGGAATTGCTCTTCTGTTGGGGTCAAGAGGTTTACTGGTCTAAAATGACTAATCCTACTTATACAGGGCTGTACTAAGTGTTCTGAATATACAGAAATCAAGAAGACATGGAAAAGGACACATTTTCCTTCGAGCAAGTCACTCTTTAGAATTCATTGGGACTTTATGTGTGTGTGTTTGCTGGGACCCAGACAGTGCTGGCATTGTTTGAGCATTCAATAAAAGGAGTGAATCATCAAGAAAGCATAACAGACCACAAAATACACACACTTGGTCTCTGACTTCATTGCAGTTCAAATGTGAGTCTAATGCCCACTTCCTTTCACATGCCCACTGTGTGTGCGAGAGCGAAAGAGTTTTTAAGGATAGTTCAACTCTGTTCTGCTTGACTGGGTTTGACTAGTCATTCTGTCATCTACTGCATGTAGACAGTAGAACACAGAACACTGTGTATTTTTGTTTGCATAAGGTACATAGAGAGCAGTTGCGTCAGTAACTCCTAGTTTGCACCCATCAATTAGAAGCACCATTGCTTCCCACAAGAAAAACTGTATCGCTCAGAAATTGCACACGTAACATCAAATGTGTTTCATTTGAAGGAATAGGTCATTTTCGCTTACCCTTAGGCCACATCCAAATGTAGAGAGTTCTTTGTCAACGATTTGGAAAAATGTATCATTGTATCACTTGCTCACCATAGGATCCTCTGCAGTGAATGGGTGCCGTTAGAATGAGAGTCTTTACAGCTGATAAAAACATCACAATAATCCACAAGTAATCACACCACTCCAGTCCAGCAATTAATGTATATGTTTGTAATAAACACATCCATCATTTAAGATGTTTTTTAAATTTCAAACTTTTTTTGGAGTCCTCTATACATATTATTAGTCTCTAAAATGAAAAAGTACTTTTGTCTGAATCAGCTAAAACAGTCCAAAACAGTTCTGAACAAATATATTGGTGGATTTTGATGTGAAAGGACAACAGAGGATAATTCTCAGGACGCATTATTTGGATTTGGACGTCTTTTTTTTTTGTCCAGAAGCGATGGGGTAAAGTTAACCGCATTGTGATTGATTTATTTTTATATACACTCGCTTTTTGCTTCACCAGACTCATTTTGATAGACTGGAGTCGAGTGGATTACTTGTGGATTATTGTGATGTTTTTATCAGCTGTTTGGACTCATTCTGACGGCACCCATTCAACCTTCAAGGGATCGTTTCGGTGACAAGCATGTAACAATACATTCTCCATCTGTTCCCATGAAAAAGCACACTCCTTACATTTACTTTTGGATGCCCTGAGGTGGTAACTTATTTACATTTCTGCGTTGCACTACACCTTAATGCTGGCTATACTGAATTTTTGTCTGGAATAACTTTGGGCTGTATTGAGATTCTAACTTTTGTTCTAGACTTTGCAATCTGACACTGCAGTTGTGACATTGGGATCTTTTTATTTTTAACGCTTTTCGTGAGTCCCCCCCCCCCCCCCTTTTTCATCAGGAGACCACATCTGAGAAGCAGCTTTGTGTTTTAACCATGTTTTATAGATTTCTTATTTCAATTAATTTGTACTTATATTTATGGCATATGTAAAGTGTTTTTTTTTTTTATCAGAATTACCTTATTCCATATTTGACACCCATTTCTGCTTTTTCTCTTTTTTTTCACCACTACTTCTTCAGACACTATGTTGTCCACTCACATTGTGCTCCTTTTTTCACTCCTAATTTTATGTTAGTGTGTTTATTGTTCTATGTCTACCTCATTATAGGCTCTGAATAGGTCTGTTGTATCCAGTTGCTAGTAAGAGATTTGGAGCATGCACAGTATGTGAGCACATCTGTACTAAGATTGTGATAAGGGAAAGGGAGATGTAAAGAGAAAAATAGCCATTTGAGTTTGTTTAGGAATGTAGAAGACCTAAAAACGGAGAGCTAGACATTCCTGAGCTGGAGCAACAGCAATTTGTCAAACAGGGACAGACAGCATCTGGTTCTCATGGAGAGCAGAATGATGTGGTCCAGCACTTGGACTTATGGGTAATGTAGTCCCTATTGAGTTGTATTTTTGGCCGTGAAGTGAAAAATGAGTAAAAGGAAGTCATAGAATAGTTTCCAAAGTGGTTGAAGTGAGAATGGCGCTAACGTGCCAACTCTGCTCTTTTTTGTTTAGCTGGGCCGAAAAAATGTTCCTCATCTGACTCCTGTTATGTAAAATTAAGTGTAGAAAACTGATCTCTCTCATTTTTAGGGTCTATTTACACTTATTCACTTCATTTGTCTTAATTGTTTGAAATGCTTTGCACATTTTTGTCGTGCACATAAATGTTTCTCCAAAAATGAATACAAGTATGATTATTCCAACTATTCCTGCATGTGGTATTTCCAGTTATAATCAGTGATGGTGTTAATGCTGTTTGGAATGAGAAAAGTTTACGTAAGTGGCAAACAAAACCCGACTGCATCTAATCAAGTGTTGTTTGTGTTCACCTCATTCTTGTTATTCACCCTGTTTTCGGAGAAAATCCAGTTTTTAGATTTTGTGTGCCTCTCTTTCTATAATTCATACATTTTCATGAATTCAGTGGTTCTTTTCTGTTTTTGCCTTGTGTCAGTGACCAGGCATGCGTTAGTGCGAGAGAAAACAGAGAGAGACGGCTGTTGTATAAATCCAGATCTGGTTTCTGAGACTTCTTTTTTTTCTGTATAAAACTTTAAAGGGGTTGTTGCATTATTCACCACTTCAACCACAGGACACACGCGCACACATGCTTACACTGAACCACTGAGAGCCTGCTTCTTCTTCTGCCTTTGTGTGTGTGTGTTTTGGTTCACTGAATGTTATAGGTGATATTTGACTTTAATGGCTGTAGTGGGAGAGCGTGTAGTGATTTAACAGGACTTGGGGGAGTATTTGGCTGAGCTTGGTCAGTGTGCTGGATATCATTATATACTTCTGACAAGTAGTTATAATGTTGAATCACACATGATAGTGAAAGATGGACTTTAGAAATCCACCAGGATATTCACACGTTCACAGTATGCGCACACACACTGGCACGAGTAAGCGTTATTCTGTTACGATTAGCTCAAATCTGAGTCCAGTGAAACTTTACATTCCAGGTCCATGTGTGACATCATCATCTAATAAGAATAATTTACCTTACAGGTCAGGATGATTCAGGGATATACTGTTTATTACAGCAATAAACATCTATTACTTAGAGAGTTAAGAAGAAAAAGCAAGGGAGGGCGGTAATATCTGTCTCTATTGAGGCGCAACTGTTGGATCATCAACCACCGATTTACCAACGGTACTCCCTGCTCTCACACCCACACACACACACACACACTGGAAAAAGAGCCCTGCTTGCCTCAGTTTAAGAGTTTAATAGGCTTGTTAAACTGTAAATTTTATACACCCATGTAAAAGACAAGCTACATATTTACACTTCAACGCCAATTACTTATAATGCAAAAGACAAACAAAACTGCGTTGATACTTCCAGTTATTTTAGTGAACTCTTATTTCTAATTTTCATCATTTCTTTTTGCAGATGAGCTTGCAAAGTCTGATTTTCCAAATGATGTTGCTTTTTTATTTTATATTTTTATTCAATGTACAAGTATTTGTGTCTTTGTACTCTTTCAATCTATGCAAGTTTGGTTTGTTATGATTTCAATTAAATGATGCTGAGTTCCACAACTGGGTGCAACCAGCACAAAATCTTTGTGGGTTTTGTGTGTCTGGGTATGAACTGAAAAACAGAGCATCATATTTTTTGTAGACATGACCTTCTGTCTCCCTTTCTCTCATTTTTAATGTGGTAGAATAATTGAATTATTGAAAGCCCTCTGTCTCATTCTCAGCTATTTATAGAGAGATGCCCAAGGCAGAATTTCGTATCCAATATTGTGCTAATGGTAAGCTAACATGTCGTGTCATAATTGCTGCTGCGTACTGCACGTTTAAAAACTGATGTGACTGTACTTTATATCATGATAATGTTTTCCTCGCTGGTTTAATATTGTATTTGCTGCACTGCAAATCACTGCAGTTTTTATACTTGTATACTAGCAGCACATGTTTTACTGCTTCGCACAACTGGAAAAAGATTCTGGTAGTAGGTTTGTTGAAAAAAACGTCAAGAAAAGTTAAGGACAAAACAAATACAGCAGATAAACGCAAAAAAATGTCAATAAAAACACAAAGGCGGTTAATGTTTTTGTTCTGAAAGTCCTCAGGTTTAGATTACAGACATCTGCGATACAGTACGCTGATGGTGAACACTGAACAGTACATGCCACGGCTTTCTTGCACAGATGAACAGCGCAAAGGAATTCTGTGTGGGCGCCGTATGGTTTGCTGGTGGTCATGCTTCCTGTTGGAGCTGTTGCTGTGGCAGCAGAGCTTTGTGGCAGGCATCTCTGTGCCCGAATGATCGATTGGTGGAAAAGTGTCAGCCAGCAGGCTTTTACTGATGATGTCATCATTATTGATCTGTCCGTGGGCTGAAATGAAACTAAATAGAAAGTGCTTCCTTTCTTTTAATGCATTTGAATGCAATCACTGCAGGCAGCGCTGAGCGACGCAGCACAATGTTGTTTATGAACTGAAGTAGTTTATTCAGCTTTTGATGCTTTGTGTGTGCTTGCACAGTAAACAATATTCATAACTAAAATACTTAGGCCTAACTAAAAAAATAATAGAGAGAATCTAGCCTGTTTTATATTCAACAAGACATATTTTTGTTAAACTGTTTTATCTAACACACACACTCAGTCTACATTTCAATTTGCACATAATATACCTGTACATACAACTGTCTATTGTTATATACCTATACATACAATTGTCGATTTGTATATTTTTATTCCTTATTTACTTGTTCTATTTTTTTTATTATCTGTGTTTTTTTGTTCTGCCACTGTCATTCTGTTACACTGTGGAAGCTTCTGTACCGAAAACATACCTGCAATAAAGCTCATTCTGATTCTGATAAACAGTTTTTACAAGGAAAAATGTATTTGAAATGTGCAGTGAAATCAGTAAAAGCATGTTCTCTTAAGCCCCTGAATGATGCATCATTGATTATATTTTGTCAATAGTATTTTGTTCTTATTATTTTGCTATTTACAAAAGGGTGTTTTGTTGTTTAGTTTCACTGTGTACGTATTATGCACATATTGTATTATTTTATACATGCATGTTTTCCCAATGCATGTTTTCTCAAAAAAAAGAAAGAAAAAGAAAACAACGTAAAAGAAAAAAAAACGTACATAAAAGATTCCAATTTTGTTCCTAATTGTCATTATTTTCTTATATATAGATTTTTGTATAATTTCTTTCTATTTGTAAATGTTCTGATAAGCATCTGTTTAAAAAAAGAAAGAAACTGGCAAGTCGCTCTAAATAAAGTCTCTAAGCATACACTAAGATCCTCCATGCTTTACTTCACCCTCCTCTTTCTCGTATTCTTGCCTCCTCTTTTTACCTGCTGCTCCCCTGGTATTAGTAGTAGGCTATCTTTATTAGGGCACAAAGATATCTTTGTGCTCCAAGCAGTCAGAAAGTGCTCAGAGTTTCGGCATCAAGTTCCCTCATCGGCGAAGAACAACAAGGGCACATCGAACATTCTTGCTCTCCTCCAATGCCATCGGTGCAGACAGAAAGAGAGGGAGGACAGACAGACAGGTGTGCTCAGTCTGTAATGAACTCAGTATTAAAGGATCACAGTAAGACAGGAATGGATTACGTCTGTTGTCATTAGTATTAACATCACTGCTTGTGTCTTGAATAAACACCAAGCATCTGAAGGAGCTTTTGGGACTGTTCCTCAAACTTCAAGACGTGGTTTCTACATTCTTCCTTGTAAGGACTTCCTAAAAGCTAGCTTTTCTGTCATGGCTATAAATTTAGCCTCTGGATGCTCTCTTTATCTCTCTCTCTTTTCCTCAGAACCAATCCGTTGTTAGCGGGAGGAGTCCCACCAGTGGACCTGAGGGACGGATAGCGGTGTTTCACGAGTTCGGTGGAGCGTTTGACGACTCCGAAGGTCCGAGGTCCGGTGGGGGGCTTATCGGGGGTGTCGTCTCGGGTACAAGCGAGCGACATGCAGAGAATCGCGGGCCGAGGTCGAAGAGCGTTTCAGTGGCGGACCGCCTCACCGTGGACCACGTAAGTGAACTCTGAATTCACAATATAGATGCTTCAGTATTAGTTTTCCCTCAAAGAGACTCTTACTTACCGTATTCGTCGTAGACAATTGTCAGTTTAAGTGACATTTAAACGACCGTGTCGTCTGGGAGCGCGACAGTGTTTTCCCGCTGGATGCGCGAGCCGCGCTTGATTAATAACGGTCGCCTCTCTTCATCTCGCACGAGCTTGATAAAATATTCCGGCGCGAAGAGTGTGTGATACGCGCGCTCCTCCTGAATTTCTTCACTGCTTAGTGCTGAGTGTAGGCTATTAGGTTTGAAAGAACCGAGTCGAGTTTCATTCCGGTCTCATTCAGATAGTCCGGTTTTGTTTTATTTCTCACTTACTTAATATACACAGTTCCCACATTCGCGGAAAATATCAGTGTTATTTAATGTCATAGATATGATATTTAATATACGGTTTCTAGTTGAATTTTCTCTAATGTATTTAATCAAGACATTTATGTTTCGGAATAGAGTTTGAATAAAAATGTGTTTGTATATATTGCCTAGTGCTTATATCAAAACCAGACTTCAGTTATGCTATTCATTTGCAGTCTATTCATTTATGTCTGCTTGAGAGAAAACAGTTCATTGGGACAGTCTTTACATTAAAGGGATCGTGTTACTTTTGGTTTACATTAGCAAGTACATTATACGCTTTAAAATTGCAAAAGATACTTGAGACACCATTTGTAGTTTCTCAGATCACCCAACTCTCTGGAGAATTTCTAAACCCTTTCAAAAAGGGTGGCTCTCTGAGGAACTTGGAAGATAAAGCCCGTAAGTACCTGTTAGAAATCTATAGGCTGTCAATGGTTGCTCCAATATCCTCTTAATAAAGGAAAGATTTTGAGGCACTTGAAACAGGTATGCTATGAGTCTCCCCCACAGTGGAGGGTGCTTGAGGTCCCAGAAATCTCCTGTTAATCTTTGAGTGCATCTGCCTATTACTTAAAGTACATGGCCTGTAAGTAAGTGTTACCATTTCTTATGTTACTGTTTATTTATTTAGATATCCACTCATGTGCATTTAACTAAAGCAATGTTTCATGTAAGAGGTTTTTGAGCAACAGGCTGCCGCAATTGTTTGTAGATACGGAGCTGGTTGTGTCTATGGCTCTAATGTCAGATTGGGAAGGATGTGTGCAATGTATATCACCCCCTAACTCACTTTAAAAAATGCCATCCTAATTATGATAACTGGCGTGCATGTGTGTTTTGTGTGATATGTGTTATAGACGGTGTTGGGGGTAATATATTACAAGTAATGCAAGTTACGTAATTAGATTACTTTTTTAAGTAACTATTAAAGTAACGCATTACTTTTTTAATTACAAGAAAATATCGGAGTTACTTTCAAAAAGTCTGCTATTACTTGTTTTCCCAGTTTGACTGCCGCTCTCCTGCCCCATATTGGGAAAACGGAAGTGCAGAGGATTGTGGAACATGCAGGTTACTGTTGTTCTAGACTAATGTAAGTGCATTAAATTCATCCCCTCACAAAAACGGTTTATATTTCATCAAATGATTAAACGGTGAAATCAACTCAGAAAATACCACAAACCTGCAATAATAAATATGTTTGAATACCAAGTATCTAATCCCATTTTATTACCAGTGTCTTTTGCTGCTGACCCTTTGATTACCAGTCATCCCGTCACCTCATAACGAAAATGAATTGAGAACTTCTAACAAGTGTGCTTTGGTATTTTTATTGCTGACGTGTGTTCTTCTCCTGAGCCGTTCTACTGACAACTTGATATTACTTTTGCTTCCAGCCTAGGTTTATTCAATTACACTTTTTGGTTGACAGGGCTTTTATTTGCTATAAACTAGAACTTCTTACATATAATTAAACCCCATCAAGCCCTGCTCTATATTTAAAGAACGCGAAGGGGGTACTGCTGTGGAGGGTTAGGTATACGCGGGTGACTTTCCATAAAAGATAACTAGTAACGTATAGTTACTTTTTTTCCTTAGGGGTAACGCAATATGTATGCATTATTTTGTAAAGAACCTTTCCACAACCTGGTTCTTGATGTGTATAGGTGTTTTGTTATGGGTGGTGGGTCGGGCCATAGGAAGAGGTTAAACTCCCCTATTCCAGAATTCCTCCCGGCCTGAGGGAATGTTACCAGGTTTGTTTTAGGTAAATTTTTTGCCTCATGTTTGCTGTGTTTCTTTCTCATGTGACCACGCCTTCACAATCCTTGTTTGCAGAATGAGGGGTAACACTATTACTGTGCATTGTGGTTGCTACAGCTAAACGGTTGAGTAGAACATCCATACATTTCGTAACTTGTGGAATTAGTTGTTTAAAATTTCGACCATACTATGTCTTATTATAATCCCTTTATAATTCTTATAAAACGTTTGAATACAATGCACTTATTTGACTGAGTTCATCTAATTTTTCAAGAGAGATACCTACAGGCTGTTCTCATTAAAGAGTGGCAGCATGCCATAAATTTGGGTGAGGGGGGGGGGGAGATGTTACCTCCCTCCGTTTTCATCTTTTGATAAGTAAATGCAGACTTTCATTTCAAACTCAATTTCTTGCAAGTCAATATGGTTCTTATAAAGCATTGTTTCGCAAGAAAATATGTTTAGCTTTGTAACCTTGACTGTATTCATCATGAAATGCACTTGTGGATGCTTAAACAGGATCCCATTTAGACAACACAATTTAATTTAAACCCACACATACTTTAAACGGGATCTCTTGTGCTTTGCGTTGAAGACACAAAGTAAATTAGGCAAAGAGGTAGTCATTTGCAACAAGCCATGTGAAGTAAATCATAGTTTAGAATACGTAAATGAAGCTGTCAAAGCCTGTTAACACACTATGAGTAAGGCTTTCTGTTGCCTGACTATGATTTGTGCTGTCTTTTGTGAATTGACTTGGATGTTAAACAGTTTTGCTGAAGTTTTTGAACTTAAGGACTGCTGTTTCAGCACTAGTGGTTTCCTTGGTCTGAAGCAAAACATTCTATGTGTGTGTGTGTGTGTGACTCGATGAAAGTGCAGTCATTGACAGCCGCAGTCTAATTTTAACCTGGTATATGACTGCCTGTAATTCATTTGTGCTGATCTGTAACTTGACTCAAACCAAGCGATTTATGCTGTGGCCAAATAAAAACACAAGATCGAGAGAAAAAGAGAAGGAGGAGAGAATAACACTGCTTAAACTATCTAAGGAACACATTCTTTTCTCATTTTGCAACCAGCCAACTGAATTGCAATGGAAATCAAATACTCACGAACTCTCTTACCTGCAAGGTGAAACCCTGGTAAAGGAGCAATTAGTGGGACACAAACGTAAAAAACAACCTTTTGATATGTAAAGAATGTAATATTATGGTACTTAGCTGACACCTTTTATTGTGTGTATTGTAAAATATATAAATCATATTATTTTTTTATTAATTAATTAATTACATATACTCCAACTCTTTTAATCTATCAAAATAAGACTGCATTTATTTGATCAAAATACTTTTTGTTTATATGGGGGGGTTTTTTATAAAATGTGATGTAAAGCTGAATTTTCAGCATCAATACTCAATACAGAAATTATTCTAACATGCTGATTTGCTCAATAAATATTTATTATTATCAGTGTTGAAAACGGTTGCACTGCTTATTTTTGTGGAAACCATCATTTTTTTTCAAGATTCTTGATTAATATGAAGTTCAAAAGAACAGCATTTATTTGAAATAGACTAAATTTGTTACATTTAAATGCCTTCACTTTCACTTTTGATCAATTTAATGCATGCTTGCTGAGTAAAAGTATTACTTTCTCTCTTTTTTTCCTTTTCGTGATATTGCAGTGCCATAGGACAATTAGTGCACCTGTTTTCAACAGTGACTCTTTATTAACTTGCCATTTAGCTGCTCTTTACCCAAAGTGTTATGGTACACTAAATGCTGAGAAACTCCTTCGTCACTGATCCTTGAGATAAATGCCATACTCAAAGGCACACTTGTTATATGGTTCTTAATAACAGGGATTACTGATGCCTTCACAATGTTCAGGTAGTCACCAAATGATCTCCCACGCTGCTTATATTCTCACATTTACGTTTGACCTTATTGTCTTTTCAGGATGTATATGCACATATCACTTACATTGACTTTGTTTTTGCTCTTTTGTTCTTGAACCTGTGCTTCTGAACTGCATGTGTTTACAGGTGCGTGAGAGTGGCGTGTTGCAGTCGCCTGCGCTTTATGTGGTTCGCTCTGATGTTCCTGACGGTCCTCTGCGTGGCGCTGCAGATGCTGGGAGTTGTCCGACAGGCCAGGTTGATCATGTTTTACAAATAATGCATGGTGACCTATACATACCGAATTATAAACAGATTGAGGAAGACTTTCAACTTAGATTTAACAGTTTGCTTTTGGCTATTTCCATAGGGCATTATAATACATGACAAAATCTACAAACTTACTACAACCGTTTATATATCATTATATTATTCACCTAGAGAGAGAGTTTTTACATCTTCAATTAGACAATATTTTCCATAAAGGCAAGGGAAAAAAATTAAGTTTGTAGCCCTATCATAAACTTTCATTCATTGATGGTATTTCCACTACCTTACCATAAAGCAATGAAGGTTTTGTACAAATACTCTAAATATATATAAGTATTATAAACATTAAACTTATCATCATATACTGGTGCATGTCAATAAATTAGAATGTCATGGAAAGTTCATTTATTTTAGTAATTCAACTCAAATTGTTAAACTTGTGTATTAAATTAATTCAATTCACACAGACTGAAGTAGTTCAAGTCTTTTTTTCTTTTAATTGTGATGATTTTGGCTGATATTTAACAAAAACCCACCAATTCACTGTTTCAACAAATTAGAATACTTCATAAGTAAAATAAAAAAAATTTTTTTAGTGAATTTGTTGGCCTTCTGGAAAGTATGTTAATTTTCTGTACATGTACTCAATACTTTGTAGTGGCTCCTTTTGCTTTAATTACTGCCTCGTGGCATGGAGGTGATCAGTTTGTAGCACTGCTGAGATGGTATGGAAGCCCAGGATTCTTTGACAGTTGCCTTCAGCTCATCTGCATTTTTTTGTGGCATCCTCCTTGTTTCACAGCCAAGGTTCATAGTGAAGAAAAAGAGAGGATGATATGGTGAAGGTGTAGGGGGAGTGTCGGAGGGCCGATGCCAATGGAACACCTCCACACCAGGGGGATGGGGGGGGGGGGGGGGTGTGCTCTTCCGCAGGAGCGTTGGGGGAAAGGTGTGGGGGGGGAAATGGGATTTTGGATGACTCGCAGAGGGAGAAAGGAAACTAAGTGCCAAGGAGAAAAAAAGAGGGGGGAAAAAAAGGGGAAGGGACTAGGGGGGGGGGAACAAAAAAAAATAGGGGGTACAACAAAAAAAAAAGAGCGAAATGGAAAAAAAAAAAGAAAGGGGAAGGGGGGAAAAGGAAAAAAGGGGAAACAGGCAAAGGAATAGCTAGGGAGAACGGGAGTATTATCAACCATGATACCACAGAAGCTAGGAACTTGGGGCAAAAAAAAAGGGAAGAAAAACAGGGAGCCTCAGCTGAAAGAGGACGTTGACAATGGGGCAACAGTCCATTCTTCCTTCTCCGGACACGGGAAGAACCCTCGAGAATTCTTTGTGTTCAGGATGGCTGAAAGAGGAATACGACAACTGTAGCCATATTTCTTGACACGTCTGTGTGTGGTGGCTTTTTGATGCCTTGACCCCAGCCTCAGTTTATTCCTTGTGAAGTTCACTCAAATTTTTTGAATCGATTTTGCTTGACAATCTTTTTCCTTCCACTCAACTTGCTGTTAACATGCTTGGATACAGCACTCTGTGAACACCCTAACAAAGTTGAATGGATGTTTGTGGCTTACCCTCCTTGTGACGGGTGTCAATGATTGTCTTCTGGACACCTGTCAGATCAGCAGTCCTCCCCATGATTGTGTAGCCTAGTGAAACAAACTGAGAGACCATTTTGAAGGCTCAGGAACACCTTTGCAGGTGTTTTGAGTTGATTAACTAATTGGCATGTCACCATATTCTAATTTGTTTGAGATAGTGAATTGGTGGGTTTTTGTTAATGTGAGCCAAAATCATCACAATTAAAAAAAAACAAAGACTTAAACTACTTCAGTCTATGTTCATTGAATTTATTTAATACACGAGTTTCAGTTTTTGAGTTGAATTACTGAAATAAATGACTTTTCCACGACATTCTAATTTATTAGATGCACCTGTATATTATAACTATATATATATATATATTAATATATAGTATATATATTATATATATATTAAAACTATATTTAGATAATATATATAGATATATATCTACAGTGGGCAAATATTCTTTGATACACTAGCTGATTTTTTCAGTTCTCCCACTTAAAAAGATGAGAGGCCTGTAATTTTCATCATAGGTACTGTATACCTCAATTATGAGAGACAAAATTAGAAAAAAAAACTCAGAAAATCACATTGTATGATTTTTCAATAATTAATTTCCATTTTATTGCATAAAATAAGTATTTGATCACCTACCAACAAGCAAGAATTCTAGCTCTCACAGACCAGTTAGTTTGTCTTTAAGAAACCCTCCTATCCTCCACTCATTACCTGCATTAATTGCACCTGTTTGAACTTGTTAACTGTATAAAAGACACCGGTCCACACACACCTCACCTCAACACGCCACCCTCGCTCCCCCACTATGGGCTAAGACAAAGAGCTTATCTAAGGAAGGACCCAGGGACAAATGTCGACCTGCACAGGCTGGGATTGGGCTACTCAGGTCTAATCCTCTGTGCTCTACACCGCTTTGGTGGTGCGCATGGCCTCAGGGCGCGCAATCACGTGTTGCGTGCCCTCGCCTACATCTTTGATCGTAGTTACAAGACTGTCCGAAGTTATAAATGTTCTCACCACGACTGGACATGGCATCTCCCTCGACTGGGGCGTCCCATGCAAGAGCGCGCCCTTGGGATTAAATGATCCTCGGTACCAAAAGGGGAGGATCAGCCGAAACTACACGGCGAGGACCTGGTTCTGACCTGAAGAGAGCTGGGACCACAATCTCAACGGTTACCATTAGTAACACACTAAACCGTCATGGATTAAAATCCTGCAGTGCACGCAAGGTCCCCCTGCTCAAGCCAGAAACATGTCCCTATTCTGCATCCTTCTCAAAGTTTGCAAAAGACTCATTCCCCTTCGGAGATCCAGGGAGGCAATGGGAGAAGGTCTGTGGTAAAGGATACCTTTAACGAATATTATTTTAAGAAGGTATTCTCTTGTATAAAACAATCTTAGCAGGTGTTTTTCTCTGTGTCATGAAGAAGAATGAGGAAATCCCAAGAAAACCACCACACCGTGAAGAATGGGGGGTGGAAACTCATTCTGTGGGGGTCTTTTCTGCAAGTGGACAATGACGACTGCACCGATTGAGGGCAGGATGGATGGGGCCACTGTATGCGAGTTTTGGGCAACAACCTCCTCCTATCAGTAAGAGCTTAAGATGGTCGTTGGCTGGGTCTTGCCATTATTACCATGCCCCAAACACACCGCCAGGGCAAACTTAGGAGCGGTCTCCGTAAGAATAGGTTCAGGTCCTGGAGTGGCCTAGCCTTCTCCAACCCTGAACCCAATAGAAATCTATGGAGGGACTGAAACTCCATGTTTGCCAGCGACAGCCCCCAACGACCTGAAGCTCTGAGAACCCTGTATGGAGGAGTGGCCAAATCCCTGCTGCATTGTCTGCAAACTGGTAGAACTACAGGAAGCGCTGACCTCTGTAATTGTGACAAGGTTTCTGTACCAATATTAAGTTCTAGTTTCTATTGATCAAATACTTATTTCATGCTATAAAATGGAAATTAATTATTAAAAATCATACAATGTGATTTTCTAGATTTTTTTTTTTGATCGGTCTCTCCACTTGAGGTGTATCTACGATGAAAGTGACAGAGCTCTCCATTCTTTAGTAATGGGAAACTTGAAAACTCGGCCGTGTACAACTCTTTATTTGCCCCTCTGTATATATATATTATATAGATATTATTACATATAGATGGACAGACGTTGTTAACCTCTTTCTTTAGATTTTAACTAGCTTTTCTGGATGATTAAGAGTCAATGGCAATCTTGACAATTACTTTAGTCTCACTAAGTATTAATATATACTTTATGTAACTGGACATTTATTAGATTAGAGTATTATAAAATACAGAAGGACACTTTTCAAATCAGATTTGTGTTGGTTCCATAAGGGTCAGCATCGAAAATGTACTGTCTCTTTCTCTCTCTTTCTCTCTCAGGAGCGCCAAGGTTTTGAAACTTGTGAGTGAGCAGCTGGTCAGAATGCCTGCAGAGATCCACAGGCCCATAAAGCGCAAAGATTGGGAAAACCTTTGGTCTGTCTCAGCAGCCATTGCTGAGGAACCAGTGGACCAGCATCCTTTCATACAGAGAAGAGATGAGAGTGAAAATCCTCGTTCAGAAGAGAGAAGGGAACAAGTCTTGGAGGATACAAGAAAAAAGCTTACTAGCACCAAAAAAGCAGCTCCACCAATAGAGGCGAATAAACTCTGGCTTGGCCAAGAATTTCCAAACCAGCCACAGAGGCCAGCTTTCCCCAAAAGGACCCCAGAAATTAAAAAACCACCACACTCTGATGACAATAATGATAAATATAGAGTAAAATCACAAGCTGACAACACTGTCACGTGTCAGCCCAAAAAGCACATCGTCTTCCTCAAGACACACAAGACTGCCAGCAGCACCATACTGAACATTCTCTATCGTTATGGGGAAAGCCATAACCTGACCTTTGCCTTGCCGCTGAACATGCACAGCCAGTTATTTTACCCAGTATTCTTTGCAGCACACTTTGTGGAGGGTGTCAGGACTCGCAGCGTGAAGGAGTTCCACGTCCTGTGCAATCATATGAGATTCAGCTCACAAGAGGTCAGTCCGAGAGCACAGTACCCATACTATTGGACCAAAACATGCATCCGAAAGTAGTTGTTTTGCAGGATTGGATGAATAATAGAATATTCATGACATTAAGTCAAGACACTACAGACACAACATTATGCAAACTCTCACGCACTGGTCAATTTTGAGATGTTGGGCTTTAAGCTTCCATGTCTTCTTTCAGACTAGTGGACAGAAAACATCCAAATACACCTTTAAGGGTTTATTTTGATACACTTTATCTATTTGTGTCTGTAGATTTCAACTACATATCTTTAAAGGCCATTTTCTCAAAATGAGTTTTATCATGTATTGGACCCTAACTCTCCACTTAGAGCCCTACAAACCCATTTTATTCTATTATTTACTATCTATATGGTTTTGTATCTATAGGTTTGGATGTTCACTATTTCTTTCCTGGATGTTAAATTCTTTTAGTCCTACAACCAGTGAAAACATTTTTTCCTGGTTGTTGACAGTATTTTCTGATTTACCAGGTTAAATAGATTCCCAAAGTTACCCTCTGTAAAACCCTTCTCTCTAATATGTCACCAAAATGAACCAAGCAATTTGAACCTAGCTTTATACAATTTTCAGATTTCTGTTCTGCAGAGGTATGCAAATGTAGTATATTTCTTAGATATGTCAACATTTGCATATTTAAACAACTTTCAAAACGTAATACAAAACATTTGTTTTATTGTACTGTGATTAATCAACTGGGGAATATAGTGATATCTATTACTATTATTAAAATTATATTATAAAAATTTTGACCATATTCACCTATAGTGTTTTGTCTTTAAAAGTAAAGAGTTTCAACAGAAGCCCTTAAATGCCAGGGACTGAAAAAAAAATTATAGTAAATATTACATAATAGATAATGCAATGCATTAAGACATGGTAACTGTTTTTGATTAAATAAATAGCATGATAGGAGTTTTTTTTTAATCCTAATGATGCATGTGAACAGATAAAAGATAATGCTTTCTCTTGTTAATTTTTATTACATTTTTTTCTAATTTATTTAGTATTCTGTATTTATAATGTTATATTTATTTGCCCTTATATATAGCTGCACATACCATTAAGCACCTTTGAGGTGAATATGTTTGCAACTTTATCAAGACTGTGGTGTGAAAGCAATCCTAGATATGCGTAGACCACTTAGCAAGCACATGAATCATTTGATACAACGGACTATTTTCATTTTCAAGAGGAAGATGAAGCACCCAGTGCTAGATGAAAGTAGGCAGGTGCAGATCTGAATGATTTAGAAGACATTTGCACTGATTGCATGTAGATTGCATTCTGGGATGGAACTTCTGTTGAGCGGAATGTGTTTATGACTCTGAAACAAAGAGCAAGAGGTCAAATTTTTATCGACCTGTACTTAAACAGTGATGGAAATCTGAAGAAAATATTTTATTCATAAGTTCATATGGTCTTTTCTGACTTGCAGGTGAGGAAAGTGATGCCTAAAGACACATTCTACTTTTCCATTCTTCGGAATCCAGTGGCGATGATGGAATCCCTGTTTGTTTACTACAAAGCGATCACGGCTTTCCGTGCTGTCAAAAGTCTTGAGGAGTTTCTGATCCAGGGTGGGCGGAGCTACAACGCCTCTGTGCCTAATAACCACTATGCACGTAACATTTTGACCTTTGACTTTGGTCTGGATAATACAGCACCTGAGAACGACACCGAGCTGGACAGACGTAGCGCCGAGGTCATCGCCGCCGTGGAACGTGACTTTCCGCTAATCCTCATCTCGGAGTATTTTGATGAATCGCTGGTGCTTCTAAAACACGCCCTCTGCTGGTCACTGGATGATGTTTCATCTTTCCGCCTCAATAGTCGCAGTGAACGCTCTCGCAGGCCCTTGAGCGCAGAGACAGCAGATCGAGTAAAAGAGTGGAATTCACTAGACTGGCGATTATACCAGCACTTTAATGCCACTTTCTGGAAACGTATAGACTCCACACTTGGGCGGACGAAGCTCCAACAGGAAGTTGAACTTCTGAGGGCAAAGAGGAGGAATCTTAAGCAAATGTGTCTTCAGGAAGGACGGGCAGTAGATCCTGTGCAGGTCCAGGATTCATCACTGAAGCCGTTTCAGTATGGCGCAGCAGTTATTCAAGGTTATAACCTCCGACTGGAGTTAAATAATGACACTCGTCAGCTTTGTCAGAGGTTGATTACACCTGAACTACAGTACACCTCAGCTTTGTACACCAAACAGTTCCCTCAGCTGGCAGCCGCACGTGCCGCAGCTGCAAAAAAGATTGCGGCTTCCAGAAACACTGCAACACACAGAGCTGTTAAGCGCAATATTGAGACAAATGTTCACACAGCAATGTCGAACAATACCTCACATAACAGTACAAATAAAGCCATTGCGGATGAACATGTTTATTTTGATGTAAAAAAACAGTATAAAGAAATAAAAAGAAACTCACATAAACATACCACACAAAAACAGTTTATACACTCAAACATACATAAGGAACCACAAGAACCTGGTTTATTGAGATGAATAAATCAATTAGAACTCATAACAAAAATAATTAACTAAGGAGCAGTCAGAAATGAACGCATTAAAATATTTGGCTGGCAAAAAAATCTCTGCTGTCCAACATAAATAGCGTAACGATGTGTGAAGCACAGCTCATATAAAAGTTACTTTCAAAGCAAGCAATGTTTGTTCTTGTGTTGGTGAACGCAGGAAATTCACGTTACCAACTTGAAAAAAGGTGAACTTTTTCGCCCTTGCCGACTCCTGATTTTGGGTATCGTTTAAATTTGATCAATTCCAATTCCGATTCCGATTCTACTTATCGATTCTGATTCTTATCGATTTCCAGTTTTGATTCCAATGTGGTTAAAAAAATGAAAATGAAGTCAAACATTTAGATATCAAACAGATTTATTCTGTGTCTCTTTTTGCAAAACATTTAATTGCTGCTGAATGCCATGAACAAAAATCAGCCAGCTACATAAAAACTGGACTAAGAGCTGTTTGTCTGCAAGAGCTGCTCAAGTCTGGATAAATTGAGACTTTCTATTTTTATGGAGGTTGTAGTTCTCTCACAATTCTGAAGAAAAGATATTAGCCAACTAAAAAAAAATCTCATGGAATTTATGAATGGAATGATTCAATGACTCAAGATTACTTGTTTCATTACTGGATGAATCAGTGTTTTTGAATGAATCTCTTGAATGAATGATTCAAAGACAAATACATTTTGAACAGCCCCTTTTCGCCACCTAAAAAGAAAAACAGGAATTGATAGGTGGAATTGAAATTTTAATTTTACAACAAGTATCCGATTCTGTCTGGAATTGGAATTTATTTTCGATTCTCAACACTACTCCTGATTCCAATTGAACTGACTGGATTTTGACCGCGAAATTTCGCTGATCAAAGCTAAATGTGACTGCACATTTACAAACAACACCGTTCCATTCAGTACGGTTTATATGTATTTTTTTCAATGCTTTTAACAACTGTAATCATCACAGTGCAATGTTATACAGATTTAAATCGTTACCACCCAGTGAGCAGTATTTCTGCATCGCTTTTTCAGCAGCTGCTTTCCTCCGGTGCTCAATCTGCAGTGCTACAGCAAAAGAAATCCTATTTTTACTTGAATTGCTAATTTGAGTTTGCTGTCTGGGTCGAATGTGATGCAACAAAAATAAATGTTTTGCTATTGAGTTCTCACGGACTGCTCGTAATAATATAAATACAGTACAACGATACCAGTGTAGTCCGATTCACGAACGAATGACTCTTATGGGCTGGTTCTTTTTGTGAGTCAAAAATATACGGGATGACAAACCATTGACTCCAACGATGAGATGGTTATTTTTAGTGAATCAAAAGCATATATGGAGACCAGTGTGGTCAAATTCACGAGGAAATTACTCTTATGAGCAGGTGCAGTTGTTTAGCGAATCAAAAACATACATCCCAACCGGAGTCACTAAAGAATGAACCAGTTCTTTTAAAGAGTCTTTCAAAAAGACGAATCGTTAATTGAATTCAGAGAGACAATAAATCAACATCTGACTCACTTACTGAACTAGGCCTAGCTATCATTATTTATAGTGATATCCGTATCGAAATGAATCAAGGTTTATGTCTTGATTTTTATGTTTTTCTTTTTTTAAATAGGCTTAATTAAACAAAATTTGTTAGGAATGGTAGCATATTATCAAAGTTTTGATTTAAATATTGTGTCTCCATATGACATCTATTAATGTATTTCTGCTTTACCCTCCAGCAAAACCAATGATACCTAATTTGGGCTCTTAAAATGTCACAGGCTATGATTATGGTGTGAGACAATAATAATCAAGTGTGATGCATTGTCTTAGAAGACTAAGTAATGTCTCGTTTACCTTGTTTGCACTTTCTCTTTGGACATCAATCATCTCATTTTTATGAAAATGATTTTCCATTTGTAGACCAGAAGAGGCTTATTGTGCCTGTTCAGCTGTGTTTTGTGTTTTGGAAAATGCAAAGCGTTCTGCTCAATATGGCTAAGCTATTTCTCTAAAACCAATGGTTCAGGTTTCCAGTGCGAGTCAGAAGTTTATATAACATGGAGAAAGTGTGTGTTTGGCCTCTGCAAAAGTACAGATTCAGCTCAACTAAGTTTTTGTTATAATGCTAATTGGAAATTGACCTATACAGCAGTATTGTGAATAACTCGAAGAATAGGCATACACTTTGTAAATCCAGCTTAATTTATTTTTGCACCGTGTGGCTTTTCAATTTGAGTTGTTGTTAAATGTCACTGGAACAAAGTGGAAACTATATGTCACTGGCATTTTCAGACACATGAATCAAAGCCTAATGCAAAATACACTAAACGGATCTATTCGGTTTTTCTTTGCTATTTCTGACATTCCGGTCTTAGAAATACAGTGGCCTCTAAAAGTATTCAGACACTAATACTAAGGACGCAAACTTAAAGTTTGCTAGTGCTGTGGCATAGTTGTGCACAGGACAATAAGAGCTGTTGGCTCAGGTTTGAGTCTGACCTGGTTCATGTCCTGATCCCATTTTATCTTTCCTATCTGCATTCTGCTGTCCTATAAATAACGACAAAATGCCCTAAAATAAAATGATATATAAACAGAATGTATGAACTTCACTGTATTAGATAAAAATATCAAACCAGGTGAAATCAACAAACAAAACATATTCGAATTTTCTCAGAATGAACTGATGTTAATGTGATGTTTATGAAGTCGGGTTTACGCATCAGATCGATCACATGTAGTTCACTATGAACCCGATCCAAGTCTAAAAGTCCAAATAATTTGGCTTTATTGGTTAATTCTATCATTTAAAGTCTAATAAATGTCATTTCATACAATAATTGAATTGAAAAGTGAGCTTTCTTTAAAATGAACACTGCTTGGTTTGGTATTTTATTATGCAACACAATGACAAGTGTGGTCTTGTAAGTGTTCAAGTATTTAATGGAGCCTCTGTTTCTCACAAGTGGAACCCTAATTAATGTAAACGTTCTGTATTATGATGGATTTAATACAATGGCCATCTACAAAACCAGTCTGGAAATCCAATGCATTATTGAGGCCAATTTAAATGAAGAAAGCAGTCCATCTCAATGAAGAAAGCAGACTTATGCTAAGGGCTAATGCTGATTGCCAAGTTTTACCAGCCCTACTGAGTCTCTGAAGGACCTGGACCTTGATCATTACCCAGAATGACTTACGGCTGGTTCATAAAAGATCATCTGAACCAAAGTCTCTGAGCTTTAATCCAAATTTCTCTTTAATGTTATAGAGCAATATACTGTATATGTGTGGCACCTTATTTCAAATCTCTGAAAGCTACATTGCATTTGCAACTGTTTCATATTTATTAATAAAAGATGATTATCTGGTGATGGTTGTCTTCTCTGTACAAAATAAGCATGAAGCCTGCTTTGTGCCCTGAGTTCACATATTTTCTAGTGGAATGAGTTTTGTGGCATTTAAGTCAAGAATCAAACCAACAGTCTTGTGAAACAGTGGAGTTGTCATGCACCCAAAAGCCAAAGAGCAGATGAGCTGCTGTGTTTGAAGGTTAGCGCTCACTAAGATGTTTTTCATCAGTGTTGCTAAAAGAATGTGTTCGGACAGGCATGAAAGACTTTTTAATCATCTTGGATTTTAGTATGGAGATCTGAATTCGTCACCTGTAACCAAAAAAAAATAAAAAAAATGCTTGTATCCACATGTCTCAACAGCACATTAAACAAGTACACAAGCAATTCATCTGCTACGTTAAAAAACAGTCATCGATTCGTGCAGGCTGCTATTTTCATTAACTAGCAAAACCACCAAATTTACACAACTAGACAAACTGATGTTTAAAACAAACAGTAGCAGTTAAATTAAAACAAATTAGATTGTCTTGACCACTTTTAAAGGCTAATTTTTAGCTCCCTTTTTAAATTAAAATAATTATATATTGGTTATGGGTGTCTTATTTGTATTATTATATATTTTATATATATAGTATAGTAATCATCCATCCATGGTCCATGTGCTTGGGGTCGTGCAAATTAAGGCTGTCCAACTTTAAGAGAGATCTAAAGATATATATAATATGTGTGGGTGTGTGTGTGGGTGTGTGGATATTAATATATATATAGTATTATATATATTTATATATATAGATATGTGTGTGTGTGATGTTGTGTGTGTGTGTGTGTGTGTGTGTGGTGTGTGTGTGTGGTGTGTGTGTGTATTATTTATAGTATACAAAAGATAAATTACACCATTTGTTCACATAACAAACATAAAAAAGATAGGTGAACTTTTAGTTGTGTTTGTGGCCATGCTTGTCTCCACAACTTTATAGATGTAAAATAAACCTTGTTTGTTTAACCTCTTTTAAATAAAATAAAATATTATAATTATCTTTTTACTGCCATATATGATAAAATTGCATTCCAATTTAACCATGCAGTTCAAATGACCGGTGAAGTTTTATTTTGTGTTGAGAGTTTTGTGCCAATAATGTGGATAAAATATAATAAAATAAAAATAACAACTTCAGTAATAATAAGAATAATAATCATGACTGGAAATCCCCGATAATAAATTATTCATACTAAATGTATTATTATTATTATTATTAACTTTATTTATTTTAAAACACGGTGACATGATTTAAAAAACACTGCATTCCATCTGTCAATATAAATGCATGTTAGGTGACAAGTGCAACTTGTTGTATTTTATTTTGTGTTTGAGGGTGTTTGTGTCGATGACTGTCGCCCTCTTGTGGAGACATTTGAAAGTATTTTAGCACGCTGAACTGCAGCTGAAGCTACTGCAGGCTCATGGCTTCCCTCCAAACAACATAACAGCAGAGGATGTCTTTTCAGCTTTGCATCTACAGATCCAGTTGGAGATGAATCAGTTGGACTGGTGCTGGTGAGTAACTTACCAGATATTACAAGCCAGCTCAGCAAAACGTGGAAGAGTTGTGCAAAAGTAGGCTAGTACCACAAAACTTATGAGGAAAACCATACAGACACTCAGGCCAATTAGAATCAGAAAAGCATTTACCATGTTATTTAACAACAATTCATTGATTTTTTACTTAATAATTACGTTTAATGCGGAATATCAGAATATAGTGTTGAAAAGTGATGTCCATAAATAGTGTAAACAGAAACCTGTAGAAATTGTGTTTTAAACCAAATCGTTAAAATGAATGAAGCAATTGACAATCCCTCAAACATTGTAAGCTGTCAAAACGCTATTTAGTTTGTTTCCTTTTTATATTGACTTTGATTGACAACGCCAGATTACCTCAGTTTTGTCGTATCGATAACTATATTAGCAATGGTATTCTGTTGAAAACTGGTTACTATGCTAATAAAGTTGGTTGTCTTGTCTGTTTTGGGATTTATAAAGTAATATGAACTTTTCAGACAGCATTTTTCACATGCTGACTGTTTAATCTTTGCTTTCATAAAATGTGAAATTCTTTCATGTTTCTGCTTTTGATCATTCCACAATCGACAGAGAAGAGCAGAACTGATTATGTATATTCAAAGGGAAGGGTTTTTGGGGGGGGGGGGGGGGGGGGGGGGGGGGTGGTGAGTTGCTATGCTGCACACCAATGCTCAGGATTGTGGATCTTTTGGAACGTAATGTGGGTTGAAAACACCTCTATCCTTAGAGGTTTCTATCTTTTAGGTGTGTTGCATTTGGAGAAATGTTGCCTGATGTAATTTTGACTTTATTTGCACTGGAGGCTTGTCGTGACAGAGTCTGTGCTGTGCCTGGAGAAAGAAATCGAGTAATGTGGATCAAATGAAAAAATACAGAAAAGACTAGAAAGTTGGAGAGGGTTTAAGAGAGACATATTTGAAAACTTTTTCTCTCTTTTATTTGTAATAATTACAAGCAGTCCAAAGTTTCACCCTCCCACAGCATCCTCAGACACGGACTGAAAGCAGCAGCCGTTCTGAAACACCCACACCATCCGCAGTAATGCAGTCATTAGTGTCAGAGTTTCAGCGTGAATCATGAGACCTGAAAAGCATACGTGTTCACATTATTCTGACTGACAGTCCAGCAACGAAACAATCCACGTGTTAGGATTCACTGTCACATTGTTCTGAAAGTATAATATAGTTAAGCATTAGTGTTGACAGTGTGAGACTGGAGTGATTCAATCATTACCGACCTGTGCAGAGTTATAAAAAAAATAGATTTCACCTAAAAAATAGATTTTTGCCATACTCATACTCGCACAATAAAGCACCATTTAATTAGTCCTTTTGACCTTTGTGCTATATTTCTTCTGAGGCCATTTCATAGCTTATGTTTTTTATCTAAACTATAGCCTTCAACATTAAAACATAGAGCAAATTATGACAGAATTTAGTTGGAATTAAGCCCAAACAAATACTGTTTAAGTATACAACTTTATTATTGATAGATTGATATTAAAGGGGTCATATGATGTTGCTAAAAATAACATTATTTTGTGTATTTGGTGTAATGAAATGTGTTTATGCGGTTTAAGGTTCAAAAAACACATTATTTTCCACACACTGTACATTATGCCCCGTCTTTCTGAAACGCGTCGATTTTTACAAAGCTCATCGGTCTGGAAAGCAAGGTGTGCTGTGATTGGCCAGCTATCCAGTGCGTTATGATTGGCCGAATACCGAATTCCATGTGACGGAAGTGTTAGGCCCTTTCCATATTGTGATGATGCCCTGTCCGGCCGGAGCGATGAGACAAGAACATGAAAACCCATTATAAACGAGGCATTCGTTGCATCCAGTGGGGACATAATTATGGATTATAATGACTTATACTGTCTTTTTACGCGTTGCGTTGCATCGCGCCGCGTAAACATAAAACCATGTCTGCATTTGTGATCGGAGAAATGACAAACAACAAGCCCTACTCTACACTGCCCAAAAAGCTCGCTTTAAATATATAAAATATAAAAACTCTTTAAAATATTACAAAAACGTACTTACAGTCTGTGAGTCAGAAAAGCCGGCACTGTAGTCTACTCTTCCAGGATCAGTAAACGGTCCTCCATAAAATGCGCTGCACACATCTGACTATTGGGTTGAAGTGTTCTGGAACAGTGTTGTAAATACAACTTAACCACTGATTTCTAGTCGTGTCCATTTTTGGAAGGCCAAACAAAGTAGTTTCACTTTCACAACGAAACACAGCGTCACACACGGCGGCCTAGAGTGAGCAGAGGCCGGGGGCTAGCGTGAGGAACGGCCGGAGGGTTAAGAGTGAAGCAGAGGCGGCGGGCTTGAGAACGGTGACGAAGGAGGCTTGGGCACCACATGGCGGGCTGGACTCCGGGCTGGACTCCGCTTCGTCACGGTGAAAGCCGATCCGGCGATCCACAGCGCAAATTTGATGTATTTCCTCAGCGACCAGCATGGATCAGCTCTAGGCATGACGAAGAGATATCGTCCTCTTTTGGAAGGCCAAACAAAGTAGTTTCGCTTTCACAATGAAACACACAGCGCCTTCACGACATGGTGGCGGCAACAACAAAAACTTTTGTACAGCGAGAATAAAAGTTACGCCTTCTTTCTTTGCATAAACAACATTGGGGCAGTATTATGCAAACCTTCCCACACAGTGATGTAGACATGTTGGGGCGTGTTAGAACGAGCCGTTTTAGGTAAGCGTGGTTGACTCTTAACTTTATAAAGAATATCTCTTTGGATTTGACTTTAGTCTTGGTAACTTTACAGATCTTCTTTATGCACCAAGAGCTTGTAACACTCCAAAGAGAAAGGAAAAAATGAAATCGCATCATATGACCCCTTTAAAAAAAAATAGGTCGGTGATGAGGTAATTTGATTCACAAATAATTTAAAGGGTTAGTTCACTCAAAAATGAAAATTCTATCATTTACTCGCCCTCATGTAGTTCCAAACCACAAGACCTTCATTCGTCAACGGAACACAAATTAAGATATTTTTGAAGGAATCTGAGAGCTCTCTGACCCTCCGTAGACAGCAACGTAACTGTAATGTTCCCAGGTCCAGAAAACGTAGCAAGGACATCGGTAAAACAGTCCATGTGAAATCAGTGGCTCAAATTTTGCAAAGCTACGAGAATGCTTGGTCGCAAGAAATAAAAAATACAATTTTTTAACAATCTTTCCCCCGCGTTACGTTTCCGTAATTTTGGAGAGACTCCAGATTACGTTAATTCGGCATATCAGAGTTGTTGCTTTCAGGAGGGTAAGGCGACATTTAAGTAATCGGCGAAACCAGGGTTGTTTTCTTAGGGTAAAGCATGCGGTTTGCGTTTGATACCTCCAAATATGGCGGAGGACGGACCTCGGGGAGACGAATGTTGAATCAAGGTCTTATTTTTGTTTCTTTGCTCACAAAAAAAAGTAGTCACAAATTCGCAAAATTTAAGTTGAGCCAATGATGGCACATGGACTGTTTACCGATGTCTTTGCTACGTTCGGGTCTGGGAATATTACAGTTGGGTGCTGTATCGGGGTCAGGGGCTTAAGATTCCATCAAAAATCTTATGGTCGTTCCGAAGCTGAACGAAGGTCTTAAGGTTTGGAACGACAGGCGGTAAGTTAATTAATCACAGAATTCATTTGGGGTGAACTATCCTTTTAAGTTAACAGCACATACACTTTCAATCAGAAGTTTGGGGTTGGTAAGATTTAATGTTTTTGAAAGAAGTCTCCTATTCTCACCAAAGCTGCATTTATTTGATCAGAAATGCAGTAAAAATTGTAATATTGTGAAATATTATTGCAATTTTAAATAACAGTTTCTATTTTAATATATTTTAAGAGGTAATTTATTCCTGTGATGCAAAGCGGACTTTTCAGCATCATTACTCCAAGTCTTCGTGTCACGCGATCCTACAGAAATCATTCTAATCTGCTGATTTGGTGCTCAAGAAATATTTCTTATTATTATCAATGTTTAAAATGGTTGTGCTGCTTCATATATTTTTGTAAATTGCTACATATATGTCATGATTAAGTCTTTACTGCCACGCTCGGTTTAATGCAGCCTTGCTGAAAAAAAGTAAAAAAATATATTTTTTTAATCTTACCAAACCCAAACCTTTGAACGGTACTTTAATTTCATATTTATATTATAATTTTTAAAAGGTATATTATTTTATTATTTCTATTATATGCATTGTATGCATATTATATACATAGCCCCTAATGTTTACATGAATGAGAAGACTATTAGTCTCTGAACATCTCTGTCTTCAGTGTGTGTGTAGGCAAGTATGGTGAGGGACATTAATGACCGTGTGTTAAGCATCCAGTAAGCATGGCTAGTTTACAAAAGACCTGTGCTCTTTTTATGAGGTTTATGTAGCTGCAGGCTTTCACTGAAGAAGTGCAGTTTGTTGAGTGGAGCTGAACATGTGCCGTTCTGATGACGTCTGATAAAACGCTAGACGTCAGACATCACAACTCACAAGATCAACCATGATTTTTTTTAATGGTTACACACAGTTTTAAGACTGGTTAAATGAAAGGACATTGTACAACTTGACTCCATTTGTGGATTTATTATAAATGGTAATAAAAAAAAGCAGGCAAAAACAGACCATATTTCCTCAAACCAAGCTAATAATAACAGCCATATTCATCAAGACTTATGTAATCCCGTTAAATCCAAGAAAAACACGAGTCCACAACACAAAGGGGAGTAAATTTAAACCAAAATGTAATAAGATGCACCACTGAAGAAAGGGAGTATTTAACTGCTCTTTAATTACTGGAAAATGTAGAACAGATGTGCTGTGACTGAAGCAATGAATCTTTAGCAAGTCTAAAGAGAGTGCCCTCTCCTGACTGATACAGATATTTTGTTATTTTTTTGGTTTAATAATTTTTTTATATTTTATTATAAAATATTTAATATTTTATTATTTAATTTTAGGATAACTTTATACATTTTATAATTTTTTTTCTGGACTCATTGAATGATCACCGTTAATTTGCTGTAAGTAGACTGCATTCTTGTCTTAGATCATAAGGCGAGACCCAGACCAGGACTCTGCTGTAAGTAATGAGACCCCGAGGCAGATGAAGGCCAGGTTAATGTAGTTTGAAGAGGTCCCAGGACCGCGACCGCTGGTTAGGACTCCAGCTCTGCCATATGATTATTTTAAGAGCTTCACCAGGTTTTCAGTACCTGCGGGCAGAGCTGTTCACAAGGGGGAACCCAGGGGTCAGAGGTTGACTGGTTAGCATGGCCCGGTTAGCCTCTGCTAGCAGATGTCGTAGCTGCACCATCTGGCAACAAAAACATCTATCTTCATTCACACTGACAGCCATTCAGAAGGAGCCGTGTGTTCTGCTGGAATACAGTTTTGTGTGTGCAACCTATGAATTGCAAATGTAACATTATATTAAAGTAGATGCTTTTTAATATTTTAAACGGTCCAAAATATTTTTGAAAGATATGCTAAATATAAACAGCATGGCCTAAGGAAATATATTTTTAAATTGACTTGTTTAAACCTTCAAATGTACTAATTTATTACAAAATGCAGGCAAGATAATACATTTCCAGTCTTAAAATATTGAGAAATATTATTTAAAAATATTATTTCATTGGAAATAACTTTTCAGTGCGAGTATATTTTAAAATGTAATTTATTACTGTGATTCAAAGCTGAATTTCTTCTCCAGTGTTTAGTGTCACATGATCCTACAGAAATCATTCTGATATTCTGCTTTTTTCCCCCTGAGTATTTCCTATTATTATAAATGGTGGAAACAGTTGTGCTGTATATTTCTGAACTAAATATATTTTGTAAGATTATAAATGTCTTTACTGTCACTTTTAATCATTTGAATGCATCTTTGCTAAAGTATTAATTCATTTAAAATGAAAGTAAAAGTATTATTATTCATTAAAGTATTAATTTCATTTAAAGTATTAATTCATAAAAAAAAACATCTTCAAAAACTTCAAAAGACATGTTTTACAAATAAAACGTAAAAAATAATTTTTCGTATATTTTAAAATAAATGTAAAATATGTCTGAATTTATATTTGTATATTTTGAAATATATTTTTATATGAGAATATGTATTTTTGTATGTTTTGGAAAAAAAATTTTGGTAAAATGTCTGCAAAATATATTTGCTTTTCTTTTTTTTTTTTTTTTTTTTCTCCTTCTATATTTGATGAAATGTCTAAAAATATATCTGAAAATGTTTGTGAATATATTTTTAAAATTATATCTGAAAACCTTTTTTTGCTGTATGCACCAATTGAACAACTTGCAATGAAATGAATAGTGATGCTAAGGATAGCTTTCTGTAGGTATTATATGGTTTGTATTTCTGTGTCGTCTTGGCAACTCCATAAGCCTAGGGCTGGGTATCGTTCAAACATTTCCGATATCAATACCGATACCGATACCTTGACTTCGATACCGGTTCCTGAACGATACTTTTTTCGATACCAATTTTATGAAATCTATTTTAACAAGATTACATTATCTAAAAAAAAAATCTTTGGTTTTATTTTTCAGCTTGTTGTTTATACAAACTCAAAGACTCATCTCCTGAGCCACTGCACAAAGGAACAAAATGTAACTAACAAAAAAATCAGTGCAAATAGTTTTAATAAAGCTCAAATAGTCTTCAGTTTACACATCTGTTAGCTACATTTACACTAGTGCGTGTTCGTTTTAAAACACATAGCTCAGACAGAATCATCATTTCTATTCATTTTCCAGTAAGCCTGTGCTAAATGTCCCAGCAGAAATTGATCCCGACTTTTGTTATCTTCCCAATAATTGCTTGGATGCCACTATTAAAGGACTGCGATGCCGTGATAATTGCTTAATTGATTAGGATCAATAACGGAGCGGTCCTTTTCAAGTAAAGTCCAGAGCTGATGTGCTGGATGTCATGACCGTGTGCACTGCTTTCAGACATCATGAGGGTGTCGTACGGCGAGTACTTCTGTTAACAAGGCTGCTTTGGAGGCCAGTATCTGTCTCTACACAGGTTACACACTGACAGACTCTTCGGTGAACTGTCATGTGTGACTGCTGATAGAGCAGAAGGTGTTAGTCAGGCAGGCAGTTTGTCTTCCTGTAGGGTTTCAGGAAAATAAAAGCAACCACCGCAGCTCTGCTTGCTATTCCTTCTGAATACTGATTCCTCTTGAAGTGTTTTTGTGTGTGTGCTTGTAAATGTTTCAGTCATATGTACAGTATATATTATATTTGTTTTTTAAGTCTATTCTGCTCACAAAGGCTGCATTTATTTAATGATAAAATACAGTAAAAACAATAATAATATGAAATAATATCACAGTTTAAGATAAATGTTCTCTCTGTGAATATATTATAAAATGAAATTGATTCCTGTGATCAAAGCTGAATTTTCAGCATCATTACTCCAGGCATGATCCTTCAGAAATCATTCTAATATGCTGATTTTACGTAGGCGACCTTTTCAGCAGATCATGTCCTCAACACTAGGTGGAGCTGTGGATGAAGCCACAGTTCATTCCTATACACTCAATTTGTATAAGTCTTAATTCTGTAAAATATAAAAAAAATGTTACTCCTTAACATTTAACAATTAAAAGGAATAAATGAATATGCATGTGTTTTTGCAGCCTAAATATATCTTTGCAGCTGAGGAGTTTATGGGCAAACATAGGCTAATGTATACTCGCATGCATGTGGCCGCACATAAATCTTTCTGTTTCCATCTGTGTATATCCATATTCATAAAGCTACATGCTGAGTGAGCGTGTATGTCTTTGAGAGAGACACTTGTTGTATGGATGGCATGAATCATGCTGAGTGTTTGGGATTAGCACTTCAAAAGGATTATTAATTTATCAAAGGCAAGATGGTACTGCAGCACCGGCTCAAAGCCAGCATGAATAATCGACTTCACACACAAAGCAACATATATCTCAACATCTCTCAAACACAATGGCACAACCCTCACAAATACACTTACACACATCCATACACCCACACACTGATAACCTGCTGACATATTCATACTACAAAAATGAGACTAACACAAACAAAAAAGTCAATTAAGTCTGGATTTGTCAGTTGTGTTCATATATATATAATTGCATTACAGTTAAAAGTTGTAGATTTTATTATTAACTATGCAATAATTCAATTTAATAATAAATAATAATTACATGGTTAATAGCAATGCTGAGATTTTCTCTGTTTGAGGATTTATTTTAAAGGTCTGTAAAGTTGCAAAGACTGAAGTATCAAATCCAAAGAGACATTCTTTATAAAAGTTGAGTCAACCACGCCTACCTAAAACGGCTCGTTCTAACACGCCCCCACATACCTACGTCATAATGTGGGAAGATTTGCATAACGCCGCCCAAATGTTCACGCAAAGAAAGAAGGCGTAACTTTTATTCTCGCTGCGGTATTGTTGCTGCCGCCGCCGCCCTGTCGTGAAAAGGCGCTGTGTGTTTCGTTGTGAAAGTGAAACTACTTTGTCTGGTCTTCCAAAAGAGGACGATATCGCTTCGTCATGCCTGGAGCTGATCCGTGATGGTAGCTGAGGAAATACATCAACTTCGTGATGTGGATCACCGCGATGGGGCTTTAACCGTGGGAAGGGGGTCAGACGGGGCATCACATGTGGTTGCCGCAAGCCTGTCGGACGGCCCCCCCCACTCATCGAATCGTCTTGCCGCTATGTTCTCAAGACTCGAACGGCACGCAGCTCATTCAGGCCCGCCGTGTGTTTCGTTGTTAAAGCGAAACTACTTTGTTTGGTCTTCCAAAAGAGGACACGACTAGAAATTTTATTATTTTTATTATTATTTTAAATAAAGCTGATTTCCAAAAGAAGGGAACTTTAAGGTATGATGCACCAGGCTGTATTCATAATTGCTTACTATACTTCTCATACTAATTTTTGCAGTGTATATAGTGTGCATGGCATGCAAATTGTTTTAATGCATGGAATACTTGCGACATTTGCAAAAATGTACACACAGCACTAAATACTGTATCCCATAATGCAATGCACTCAACTTGATCTTTCATTTTTGACCTATTTGATCAAACTAACACACAGGATTACATGCATGGAACATGCATAGTGCTTTTTTTTATTTTAGTACTTGAACATTTAAAAATAAGGCTTCAAAATCCTAAGCACTCTCAGTAGGTATACATTCTGACATACTACTCTCTTCACATATTGTTTTTTCACATATATGCACCCCTAGTCTTTGTACACTACATACTCCCTGAAGCAGTATGTGTATTACATCAGGTTTTGTGAGGCAGGTGTGGAAGCATTTGTTTCTTAGCAGCTTCATTTTTTTATTTATTGGTCTATGCAGCCCAACAAATGCAAATGCTTTACACATACTCAGACACACCTGGCTTGTAGAACAGCACACACCTTGATTTGTTTTGCACACAAACAATGTGTGAGCAAGAAAAAAACCACAGCCAGACAGTCGTACATGTTTTCTCCTCATGCACACACACACATGCTCAGACACACACGCGCATCTCCGGGGACGGTGTTGCATTCGGGCATTACAAAATGCTCACACAGAGTCTGTTCCACACCTTCACAGATTCAAACTGCCATCTGGACCCATCTGGAGGATTTGGCCACCAGAAACACACACGTACACACAGTATCTCTCAAACACACAGCCTACATGTTCATGCATGCATGCAAAAACAAATATGCATGTGCGCACAGCTCAGTTACTGATATAAAGAGTGTTGGCGCTCTATAGGGTTTACATACATGAAAGTGTGTGACATTTCCTCTAATGTACATGTGAACATGCACATGTTGGAAAGCTGCCCAGATCACTCGGAGGACGAACAGAACATCAGTTCAGTCTTCCAATATGTTCCCAAATGTGGCAGTTGGCCAGCAGACACATGCATGCATTCACAGACAGTGGGGCAAGTTAATGACATTGAAAGCCGGAAAGAAGAGGTTGTTGATTACAGGTGTGATTCCTAATAAAGCATCTGCTCGTACAGTAAAATACTAAATAATAATGCAACGGCGTGTGTGCGTGGTTGTTTACTCAGCTATACTTTAGAGACTTTTTTCCTGGGAAGTTCAGATCTGACGAAACATTCACGGAATAGTTCACTCCAAAACTAAAATTTGCTGAAAATGTCTCACCAGTGGATCCCCTGGAGTGAATGGGTGCCGTCAGAATGAGAGTCTAAACAGCTGATAAAGATAATTCACAAGTAATCCACACCACTCAGTCCATTAATTAACATCTTATGAAGCCAAAAGCTGTGCGTTTGTAAGAAATAAATCCACCAAGACGTTTTTAACTTCAAATAATATTGCTTCTCCAGTGAAAAAGTCATCTCGTCTTAATCAGGAGAGAAGTATGCACAGATCAAGCACCATTTACAAGCAAAAACAGTCCAGAACAGTTCTAAACAACTATGTTGGTGGATTTTGATGTGAGAGGACAACAGTGGATGGGGGTTTTCACTGGAGGAAGCGTTATAATGGATTATGGACTGGAAAATAGCAAAATTATGGTACCTTGGCCAAAAGTGATGATTTAAAGTTAAAATGCCTTAATGGATTTGTTTCATACAAACACAGGTTTTTTAATTTTTTTACACAAGACAATAATTGATGGACTGGAGTGGTGCGGATCACTTATGGATTATTGTCATGTTTTTCAGAAAATGTTGTGCTAAACTATTCCTTTCGTGAAGTAAATTGTTGTTTCTAAAATGCATAGTTTTTTTTGTAGGGTTTATTATGTAGTGAGTGTTTTCATGAGCTCTCCTCATCCATGCGCAGCTGCTCTACTGATGCACTGTAACACTAGGATTTATTTGAGCTGTTAAATTGCAGAATTGACACCATCAAACTCTCTTGACTCGACTGAAAGCCCTTGGTGTGTTTCTCCCATTATTAGTGCCACTAGTTTATACAGAAATGCATGAAAACACACAATGCTTATACATAGTGCATAAGAGGGAGTATTCTTAATGATATACTTGTGTGTGTGTGTGTGTGTCTGTCTGTGTGGATGTGAGTTTGAGTTGAAGGACATGTACAGAAAGACACAATCAACCTCTCCCTGACTTTCTATTACACATACAGCAGGCAGGTTTATGTGGGGCATGTTTGTGTCATCTCAGTGCTGACTGATGAGGTCAGATACCTTGGTAATGATGAGAGAATAGAGCAACACACACACACACACACACACACACACTGTGACACCGACACAGGGAGTGTGAATACATAGCCTTGTTTATGCTTATTTATGGATTTTTTTTAAAGCAAGTTGTTTTAATATAAAATATCTCATTGTCTGTTGCAAAGTTATTGGCGTTTAAAGATTGCTGCGAGGAATCATTTGGTTTCATGAAAAATTCTTGGAACTAAATAGTAACACAATTACCAGCATTTAAAAAGTACATTTTTACGCTGGAGGCCCCCCCCACACTCCCAATGTTTCTATTCTGGCAGAAAAACAAATTTCATTAGTTTTTGGTTTCCATTTCTTGAGCCGCTTCTAATCCCAGACTATAATAATAGACCAACCTGGAAACTCATTCAAGTAATGGCACAGCCTTCTGCGTGACCAGCTGTACAGAAAACTCTAAAGACATTATTGGAAAATGTGTGTACGTCGGATAGTAATACCGTATGGATAATTTCACTGGTGTATTAGAAAATGAAAATGAAATGGAGTATACAGTTGTCCTATAGTGGATATTTACGTAAATAAATTAACTCACTGAAATGAACTACTTTTCATGATATTAAAATTTCAGTTGTCAACAACAGTAAACTTTTACGATTCTCCCAACGCTATCTCATGACCAATTCGTACGTATTTTACGAGGTGGCTAATTCGTATGACCTCACTTGTACGATTTGTCTAGACCCCTGTGACGGGTAGATTTAGGGGCGGGGTTAGGTGTAGGTCATTCGTACAAATTCATACGAATTGTGCAACTTGTAAAATACGTACGATTTAACAAAAATCGTATGAATTTGTACGAGTGAGGTTTAGAGAATGAACCACCTTGTAAAATATGTACGAATTGCCATGAGATCGGGCTGGATTCTCCATATTGATACCGCAACAATAACTGGATTCACAATTATTCACTAAAATAATTGTGTGGGGAAGTAAATCCAGCAGAAAAGATTTTGTATTTTCTACATTAAGTCAGTTCAAGCATGAAAATACTTGGAAATATTAAGTATATTTTACATTTGTACTTATTTAAATTGTTGAAATGAAAGCCTGAAACTTGTAAGTATATATTACTTGGGGTTATGGTTATATATGTAGTGGCAAGTAACACATTTAATTAAACATCATCTGAAGTATAAAAAATTAAAGTATTTTCTTGTAAATCATACTCCAGTGATGTTTTTTTTTTGTACGATTACACTGAAAAAATTATTCATTGATCTTACTAAATTTTTTTAAGGTAAGTGGTTGCAATCAATTTTTTTAGCTACATTTAAATAAACAAATTGCGCAAATTAATTAAACATAGCTCAAATAAATTGTTAACCAATTACCTTAACAAATTTGGTATAATTTTTTTCAATGTATGTACTTTTTTTTACAGTGTAGAATAATAATTAATAAAGTTGCATTTCCGTACAGTTCCAGTTACATTACAGTTTACATTTTTGGATTTTGTTGCCAAGTTTGATAACTTATTTTGTGATGCCTGATGCCTATTAAAACTGTGAACACAAATGAAGCTTGTATGGCAGATCAACATCTGTATATATTGTACATTTAAATGTTACTGCTGTAAGTTATTTTAATTGCAGTTGCATCAGATTTGCAAATAAAAGTTACTTTATAAACTGAGATATTTATAACTTTATATAACTGAGAAATAAAAAACGTTATTTTAATTTAGTAGATTAAATAGATTTTATACCTTTGACCTTTGCTAAAAAGAAAAAAAAATGCCTTTGAAAACTTACCTGAGCTGATGCCACTAACCTGGCAAACTTTGGCAAATTCAGTGATCTAGTTCTTACTCAAAAGCTCTTAGAGCAGCAGCCCGGTGGCTTGTTAATGCATCTGTTGAAATTCTGTTTTGCCAGCCAACCAGATTAGAGCTTGACAGGCTGAGAAAGTGCCAGTTTGTAGCAATATGCATCAGGCATTCTGTGAATGCATGCACTGCGGATGTGCCATCTGAGGATGAGACAGAATGCGCTCTCCCTCACTAGACGTGCTGCATTCATTCAGAATGAAGAACACAGTTTTGTGTGTGTGTGTAAGAGAGTGTTTGACCTTGACTTGCAGAAAATCCAGACTTTATCAAGTTCTTGGTGTCGGCGTTAGTGCTAAAATGAGAGCCAGTTGGTCAACATGAGATATTAGAAAATATTTTGATTTGCTTTAACATTTTTGCAAGCAGGTCTACTTCGTTATCATTATTGGCACACCATTTCTCTCCGTTAAGGGACTCTGTGTACTTATATGAACTGACTTGCTGCCAGTTCTTAAATACAGCTCCATCTTATCTGTCAAGGGTTTATAAAGGTTTTGAAATGTTTTCTTACTGCTGGTTGTTTTTCAGCACATCGCAAAACAACCATCTGTTCTTCTTAAAGGAATAAATCACACAAAAATAACCCTCAGGCCATCCAAGATGGAGATTACTTGGTTTGTTCATGGGAACAGATTTGGAGAAGTGGAAAGTGCATTACATCACTTGCTCACCAATGGATCCTCTACAGTGAATAGGTGCAGTCAGAATGAGAGTCCAAACATCTGATTAAAACATCACACGTAATCACCCCACCACTATTAATTAACATCTAGTGAAGTGAAAAGCTGCATTTTTGTTAGAAGTTTTTAACTTAAAATTGTCACTTCCCGCTAAAATATGAGCATTATTATGAATTATGGACTCATATTTTGGCCAGAAGCGATGGTTAAAAGTTAAAACACATTAATGGTAGATTTGTTTTTGGCTTCACAAGACATTATTTGATGGACTGGAGTGGTGTGGATTATAGCCTACTTGTGGATAAGTGTGATGTTTTTATCAGCTGTTTGGACTCTCATTCTGACGGCACCCATTCACGCAGATGATCCATTGGTGAGCAAGTGATGTACATAATGCTACATTTCTCCAAATCTTTTCAAATGAAGAAACAAACTCATCTGCATCTAAAGGCCTGAGGGTGAGTACATTTTTAGCAAATTATTATTTTTGGGTGAACTATTCCCTACCGTTAAAACAAACTCAGTACTGCACACTGTCTGACTCTACAAATGATTTGTGTCGTGGCACAATCATAGGTGAGCTCCTGTGTGTGTTTCCGCACCATTGCACGTGTATGAAGTGCACACGTGTACCTGCCATTACTGATCGACAGGGTGCCGAGTCAGTGTGCTGCGTGGGAACAGACGTGACTGAACATCCGACTGTTTTTGGCACACATCGCGCACACACACACACTTGCCCTGCAGATAAATGGTTCTCCTGTGCTGACGGACTGCTGGATTGCTCCTGTCTATCGTCTTGCCTCTTAATACAGAAGTACCAAACCCCACCCACCCCCGCCACCCCCCCGTTTCCATTCTATTTTATGTTTTTTTCTGTCTCTCATGCAGTATGTGTTGGCTGTGTGACCTCTGCTGCTTTAAGTTAACATTTGAATGTATTTGTGTGAAAGAGATTTGGTTTGTGTTAGAGATGTCAAAACTACTATTACTCGAAATGCTTGTCTGTGCTATATTCTTCAAACTGACAGGTGGCAAAGGAGAGAAAATATCATATCAACATCCAAGAAAGAGCAGTGGGAAGTAATAGTTTACAAATCTTTACCCATTAATAATATTATTAGTTCATGTTCTCTGATTGTTGTGCTGCAAAAAATGACTTGAGTTTTTAATTAGTCTTTTTTGACTTGTTTTCCAGTTAAAACATCTAAAGATCCTTAAAATGAGTAAACTTATTCAAAAAGCAACGCCACATATAATATTAAGACTTTTTTTTATTTTTTAGTTTCTTGAATATGAGTGTATATTTTCTCTGCACTGGTAGATGTATTTTACGCATAAACAAGTTAAAAACGAGTGGAAAGATGTGCTATGCCGTAAGTAAAAAATCAAGATAAAAACTTTGAAAACAAGTCTTAATATCTTAAGTGAATTTTCTTGTTTTAAGAATTTTAGATATGTTATTAATATCTAACAATCAGGGAATAGTAGTGGAAAGTAGTACTTTACCTTTTAAGTGTAATGTTAATAGTTATTATTCTCTAATTATTGCACAGCGATAAATTACTTTTTAGTAAGTTTTTAATTATTTTTTGACTTTTTTTAGTACAAACATCTAAAGATCTATCTATCTGTCTGTCTGTCTGTAGACAGATATTAGTCATATTCATGTGGAAAATGGGCCGTTTCTTTCTCTAGTGCTGCACAAACATACCTTTAAGTTTGCAATTTATATTTTTGTGCAGTCAAGTGACTTGATGTACACAGAAATCTGTACAAGAGCCTGAATTTATTTTAAGTAAAGTCATTAAACAGTGTATTGTTTTGCCATTTTTATTCATTGTACAAATACAAATGTGCTTTCAGACTGAAATGCTCAATGCAATTTATTTTACAGGTTAAAACACGGTGCTTTTTATATTGTTTGGCATGTTTATTCTCGGCTTTGGAAAACAATGCATCTGCTTTGCTATCTTTGCTTGGAATACATCTAATGGAATGTAAGTTACATAAATTTAGGTACATGGCCACAAAGCAGGGCCTTTCATTTTTTCTCTCAAGTATATACCAGGCTGATGTGACTAAGCATATGAATGTATTTCTTGGCCAAAATGCCAATCTTGGCGAGGTATTAAACACAGTCACTTTGTCTTAAGTGAATGTACACAGGCAAGACAAAAAAAATTGGATTTGTGTCAAAATATGGGATTTGTACGATATGATTTGCAATGTAAATGCAGCCTAATAAACCTGCCATTGTCGATTATGTTGGTAATATTAATCAAAAACAATATGTGCAATTAAGACAAAGCCACTCATTGCTCTTAATTTATTTCTTTGTTCTTTATTATTGACTGTTTACAGGAATAATTAGTGGAAATGCACAATATTTACTTTGAGAATTACTTGAATGAATGCTGTAGGTTTATTTGGATTGCCAGTGTTAACATTAACATTAGCCAACGCAGTAGCTAATATGAAATGGCAACAAACCATTCTTTTAAAGCATTTATTAATCTTGGCTTATGCTAATAACTTTTTAGCCTTAATATATTTTGCACAAACATGAATTAATGAGTATTTATCAGTTTACATTAACCTAGATTATTAAATGTTGTAAAAGTTGTTCATTGTTAGCTCATGATACCCAACGATTTAAATGTTACTGTTAATATAACTTAATATTACTAATATTTTGAATATAACTTTTTAAATAAAGCTGTGTGCTCAGTTGTGTATTTTTAAATTTTTTTTTACTGTGGTTTTAACTATATATACTACAAACAACTGGCAATTTGGCAAGCCCGGTTTGTACGCTGTTAGCTTTTGAACGGTTCCTGTTGACTGCGGCCGAGTGGAAGAGCTCAAGTAAAAAATAAACTGAAGAAAAAGCTGTATTTTTCGTTCACAGCGTGTTTGGGAGAGTGGAGATTCCCAGTTGTTCTACTTCCAGAAACTGTACTAGTGCCTCTGCAGCTCTGAGCTGAACTTCTATCAAAGCGGTCAGGCCGCACACAAGCGAGATGCTTCACTAGTACTGTGTATGTGTGTGTTTAGCAGGTCAGAAGTCTCTATCTCTATCTCTCTCTCTCTCTCTCTCTCTCTATCTCTCTCTATCTCTCTCTCTCTCTCTCGCTCTCTCTCTCTCCTCTCTCTCACACACTCTCTCTCTCGCTCTCTCTCACACACACACCCCACACACAACATCACACACACAGAGAGAGAGATGGAGAGAGAGGCGGGCTGGAACTCGGTGTTGCTCTGTTCCAAATTCCAGTGAACTGTCCACGGAGGCAGCATTTTAAGTCACTGAATTCTAGAGCCATTCTATGGTGTCTGTTATTTGTGCATTGTCTATTTTTAGTATGACTGATATTAACAATTATGACGGATTACTGTAAAAATTTGTTACAGTTGTAAAAAAAAACTAAGATTATTGGAGTATGTTTTAAAATAAAATACTATTTCTTACTATTTTTAACTCAACATGTTAATTGCTGTATTTTGTAATTATTTGTGAACTTTACTGGCAATGTATCAGTAAAATTATTTAAAATAAAGTTTAACAATTTCACTCAGAAAATGCTATTAGATTTTATGTACAAAGCAAATAGGCAGTAGACATTAAATTAAATATTAAATTTTTAAAGTGAGTATTTTCTTTTAAAACAGAATCTGATAATCTTTGCTTTATTACCCTTAAAAAATCATAAAAAAATTTTTACAGTGTACTGATAAACTGATAATTATTTCCATGTTGTTATACTTTTTTGTCAAAGTAAAAAGAAAACTAAAAACTAAAATCACTAAAATAAATTGTAATGCACGTTATAATAATGAACATCTTTAAAAGTGCATACTCATTTCGAGAGTCAGTATATTTGCTAGATATCTTAATGTATTTATATGTTATAGCTTTTAATATAAAATATTAATTTAATTTAATGGGCATTTAATAGTCATATATATATTATAGATATATTATAATATCATATATATATATGATATAGTACTCTATAGATATTTTAATATTTAAACTTATTTCAGTTACGAGGAAAAAAAAAATACACTTAGTCCGCCACCAATTGTGCAAGTTCTCCCACTTAAAGATGAGAGAGGCCTGTAATTTTCTTTATAGGTATACCTCAACTATGAGAGACAAATGAGAAAAAAAAATCCAGAAAATCATTGTAGGATTTTTAAAGAATTTATTGCAAATTATGGTGGAAAATAAGTAATTTGGTCAATAACAAAATTTCATCTAAATACTTTGATATATACCCTTTGATGGCAATGACAGAGGTCAAACATTTTCTATAAGTCTTCACAAGGTTTTCACACACAATGTTGCTGGTATTTTGGCCCATTCCTACATGCAGATCTCCTCTAGAGCAGTAAATGTTTTGGGGCTATCGCTGGGCAACACAGATTTTCAACTCCCTCCAAAGATTTTCTAGGGGGTTGAGATCTGGAGACTGGCTAGACCACTCCAGGACCTTGAAATGCTTCTAACGAAGCCACTCCTTCTTTGCCCGGGCAGTGTGTTTGGGATCATTGTCATGCTGAAAGACACAGCCCGTTTAATCTTCAATGCCTTGCTGATGGGAAAGGGCGAAACCGGTTTTACTCAAAATATCAAGAACATGGCTCCCATTCATTCTTTCGTTTACACGGGATCGCGTCTGTACTTTGCAGAAAAACAGCCCCAAAAGCATGATGTTTCCACCCCCATGATTCACAGTAGGTATGGTGTTCTTTGGAAGCAACTCAGCATTCTTTCTCCTCCAAACACGAAAGTTGAGTTTTTACCAAAAAGTTCTATTTTGGTTTCATCTGACCATAATACATTCTCCCAATCCTCTTCTGGATAATCCAAATGATCTCTAGCAAACTTCAGACGGGCCTGAACATGTACTGGCTTAAGCAGGGAGACACGTCTGGCACTGCATGATTTGAGTCCCTGGCAGCGCAGTGTGTTACTGATGGTAGCCTTTGTTACTTTGGTCCAGCTCTCTGCAGGTCATTCACTAGTTCCCCCGTGTGGTTCTGGGATTTTTGCTCACAGTTCTGGGATCATTTTGACCCCACGGGGTGAGATCTTGCGTGGAGCCCAGATCGAGGGAGATTATCAGTGGACTTGTATGTCATCCATTTTCTAATAATTGCTCCCACAATTGATTTCTTCACACCAAGCTGCTTACCTATTGCAGATTCAGTCTTCCAGCCTGGTGCAGGTCTACAATTTTATTTCTGGTGTCCTATGACAGCTCTTTGGTCTTGGCCATGGAGTTTGGAGTGTGACTGTTTGAACAGGTTGTTGTGGACAGGTGTCTTTTATACTGAAAAGGAGTTCAACAGATGCCATTAATACAGGTAACGGGTGGAGGACAGAGGAGCCTCTTAAATAAGTTTGTTACAGGTCTGTGAGAGCCAGAAATTTTGCTTGTTTGTAGGTGACCAAATACTTTTTTTACCGAGGAATTTACCAATTAATTATTTAAAAATCCTACAATGTGATTTTTCTGGATTTTTGTTTCTCATTTTGTCTCTCAAGTTGAGGTATACCTATGATGAAAATTACAGGCCTCTCTCATCTTTTTAAGTGGGAGAACTTGCACAATTGGTGGCTGACTAAATACTTTTTTGCCCCACTGTAGTTGCAACATTTCTAATTTTTCATTTAATATTTATATTTCACTTTATTTCTAATTTATTTGAACTTTAGGGTTTAGTTTTTAGTAATGTTTTTAATATTAACTTTGAGCCTTAGATGACAGCAAAGTTGATCTAAATGTAAAAACAGGGAAATAAGCATGCACAATTAAATATCCAATATTGGCTGATGCTCATTAAAATATGTATATTAATAATATTACCAGTATATATCATGCATTACTAATGTTTTGATATTTACCCACTCATGACGCAAAAAATCTAAACAAACTGCCTGTTCCCTTTACACGTAATTTTTTTTTCTGTAAAGATTCGCAAACTTGTCAAGACTTTGTGACACAATGTTATTTGATGTAAAAGCAAGCCAAAGACTAATGACATGCAGTATGGAGACCAGAGATTGTTTCTCATTGTTGACCGACACTTCAATTGTCATATTGTTCTTATGATTCTCCTCACATGCACGTTCTGCTATCTGCTGCTGTTTTAGATTTAAATTAGAGCAGTAATGACCTTCTATTCCCTCTGGCAGAGAGACAGACAGAGAGAACACGAGAGGCAGTGCCTGATCGCGATGTCACATTTGCATTGATAACGGTTCAGCAGGTTTAATAAAGAATTTAGCTTTGCTAATTCATTGGCAGTGGCATGAACATAGCACAAGTGCGCGCGTGCATACAAAAGTGATTTTTCTGTGCTGAATCCGGGTGTGTGTGCAATAACGTAAACAGTTTGCACAATATACCTCGTTTTTGCCTTCTCTGATGATGAAAATGAAATCAAGTCCTCCTACACATAATGCACCTAAGAAAGAGAGGCCTGGCTGATGGTGTAAATGTGCGAGCGAAATAAAATGCTTCCATTAGGCATGAAGTGGAGAGCGAGCCGATCCTTTTTTCCGCTCTTTTTCTATCTGCAGCAGCGGTGCATTTCACACCCGGGTGTTTGAACATGGATTTCCAGCCTTGTGTTGGAAACGGGCCAGTTTAGCATCCCCGCTAGCAAGTTCACAGGCGCACATGCTCGGTTTGGCAAATAACCCCGGCCGCGGCCATGCGTCATCGCCGCTTAGGCGTTCGGAAGTAAGGTGGCGCGTTTCATTTTTTGTGTTTTTTTTTTTTTTATTTTTTTTTTTTTTTTGTTTTTTTTTTTTTTTTTTTTTTTTTTTTTTTTTCAGCCAGGCCTGTTGTGGCCGCGCTGATGCTTAAACCTCATTCGTTATTACAGCGTACACAACACCCAGATCTATAGCCAAAGACAGCTCTCATGCTAGCAGCTTTATCGTTGCTCACACTGTTAGAAAGAGCATTAACCCTCGTGCTACCTGGCGTCTGTTGCTTTTAAACGCTAGCCAGCGCTGTTAGGTGGGTATTTCATGCTGGGAGGTAAAGTGTTCGGGTTGATGGGTGGTATATGTTTCGAGACAGAGCTGTCGGAGAGTTTTAGTCTTGCTGTTTACCCTTCAGTGTTTAAATTTTTACAGTAAGCGAGCCAAACTTGAGCTCAATTAGCTTTGTGCGGTTTTGTTTTTTTTTTTAGTGGTCAGTTTTAGCTAGAGCCCCATTGGGGACTATAAAACCACAAATGAGATGTCAATCAGGAATGAAGTTATATGGAAAGCAAAATGAGACAATTACCAGCAGGACATTTGCTCAAAAACTCATACATTTCTCTGTGAATATATACATATATGAAAAAAATACAGGAACTTTCAATGGATAAATTGAATGACTTTTTATATATATATTTATATATACACACACACAAATATTATCTATAATTCAATTATTATAATATGTGGTTTGACATTATTTTTGGCTAATTTTGTTTCTACATACTGGCTGATTGTTCTTTGATGGAATGTTTTTGATTATTATATTTTTCTTTCTATAATGTGTGTTGTAGAATATTCTGTATAATTCGTAATATTTTGCAACTTATGAATGTCTGTGCACATACTGGCTTGTATGAAAGTTTTGAGGAATTATTAGATTTCAATACGGTACACTTTTCAATAATAGAATCAGGTTGTGCTATGTTGTGACAATGACGATGTACATCAAAACACACTTTGCCACTAAGCACTTTGAATTTTTTTGGTCAAATTTGAATTTTGAGTATTATCTTGATTTTATTTATGATTATTTTATATTAATTTTAATTACGTGTAAATTATATATTTTTTAGTTACAAAAGAAAAGAAAATTTGTAATTTATTGAATGTAAAAAAATATTAAAATAAGATGTATTTTACAATAATATGTTTGTACTTGAGTATTGTAATTGAGTATTTAAATTATTAATGGTACAACTCTAAAATTACAGCACAAATATTTATGTCTTAATTTCTTAATTTTCAAACACTGAACTGTCAAGCTTTTATTTTGGTGGTTTGTTGACAAATAATATATGCCCTACTGTTTCATAGTGAAGCACAGCACTGTGTTTATTTACATGATACAGTGTTTTTCAGTGGCTCGATATGCAGTAAATGAACTAAGCCACTCAATAAGTAACTCATTTGTTAAAACTCTGAGACAGAGTTGATACACGAATGACCTATAACATCTTCCCACATACCTTAGCTTAGGTTTCCTAGATTATAAAAGACCAAAAATAAAAAAAGACAACGGCATGAACAGACAGACTGCCTCCAGTACAAGTTGATCTGTATAACCTCTTGAGAAATAAAAGTTGGGTTTGAATGTGCTCTCCAGTGACCTGCGGGATGAAATCTCTGTGCACGTTCTTCAAAAGGCATCCTGCGGTGAGGAGAAGATCTCATTAGCGCACCCAGAACTTTGGTAAGGGCCCTTAAATGGAGAGAGGCGCTGTACTAATGGCGGAGATAAGGTAGCCGGTCATCAATGATACAACCAGATATACATTCATCTTCATAACCGCGAGCGCTTCCATCAGTCTGACAGATATCCATTAACGCTAACTACTGAGAATAAGAGAGGAGAGGAAGGGAATGAGAAACACTTGTGCTGTTATGTGTGTAAAAATGGGCTTGCTTGGACTTACTAGAGTGTAAATGTGATTAAATGAATTTACATTTTCTGAAAAGTGTTCTTAGTGGTTAGAATGTCTGGGTGGTTTTAGTGTGTTACGATACGGTTGCTAATTACCAGATGTTTTAGTGTGTTGTGATGCTGTAACTAAAGTATTCTGAGTCATTTAAATGCAGTGTTGGGGAAATTGACTTTTAATAGTAATGCATTACAATATCGTGTTACTCCCTAAAAAAGTAACTAATTACTTAGTTACTTTTTTATTAAAAAGTAATGTTAGGTTACTTTTGCGTTACTTTTGAAATCTGGGTGGGGCTGACTTGCTTGTTCTGTTTTTGGCAAATGGAAAAGGCTCTTTCACACCAAAAGTGAAAGGAATAAGTCTCAGGCTGAAGGAAATGTAAATTCCAAAATTCATGTCTGTACAGTAGAGGGCGCAGCTCAAACAAAGCTTTCAGCTGTGCTGTCATTCTGGATTGCATGGAGAATAGGATACAGGAGAAAAAAGTTAAACACTCTTCAGCAATAAATGAAACACAAATGTGACCCTGGACCACAAAACCAGTCATAAGGGTCCATTTTTAAAAAAAAATTGAGATTTATACACCACCTCCGTGTCAACCAGTGTGTGACGGTGACTCTTCCAGCTTGAAAAGACAACACTGATGTTAGAGCTGGCTATCAACATCAAATAAATAAGCTTGGCATTGATGTATGGTTTGTTAGGATAGGACAATATTTGGCCGAGATACAACTATTTGAAAATCTGGAATCTGAGGGTGCAAAAAAATCAAAATATTGAGAAAATCGCCTTTGAAGTTGTCCAAATGAAGTTCTTAGCAATGCATATTACTAATCAAAAATTAAGTTTTGGTATATTTACAGTAGGAAATTTACAGAATATATTTATCTTTACTTAATGTCCTAATGATTTTTGGCATAAAAGAAAAATTAATAATTTTGACCCATACAATATATTTTTGGCTATTGCTACAAATATACCCCAGGGACTTAAGAATGGTTTTGTGGTCCAGGGTCACAAATGTTACGTTTATCTAAAGTAATTTTTGCTTATTAATGTGATTGAACTGAATCATCGCAGTTCAGCAGCAAAGACATTGGTTAATAAATTGACATTGGTAATAAGCATTTGGCAGATGCTTTTATCCAAATTTACATTGCATAGAGGTTAATACTGCAACTTTACTTATACTTTTTTCCTAAAAAATTCTTAAAGCAAGATAAATGGTCAATGCCGCATAATATATTTAGACTTGTTTTCAAAGATTATAACATGAGAAACTGTATTTGGTCTTACTTCACTGGCAAATTTATTTTCACTTGTTTTCAACTTTTGTACTTGAAACACTAAATTTTGTAATAATAAATACACTTGATTAAAGAGACATTCTCTAAAAACAAGTCGTAATATCTCATGCAGTGTTGATTTTGAAGTATCTTCTTATCTTGTTTCAATGATTTTTAGATATTTTAACTGAAAAATTGGACCAAAGTGCTTGAGAATATGATTTAAGCTGCAGTAAGCATGAGCAATAGTACTAGTGATGCTTCACTTGGCAAACACCACTAATTAAGATCTGATGTATTTCTGAACCCTTGATATTTGGCAAGGCGTGACTAACTTCAGAGGAACGTACTGATCTGTTTGGAGAGAGAAGCTCAGAAAAATGAACTGATTTCTTCGGGAGCAGAGGGGAGAGGACAGATATGTTTTCTCTTGGCTTTCATGACATGTGGGAAGACAGAGAAAGAGAGAGCGTGTTTGAACAGCGAGTCTGCGGACTGCTGATACGGATTTGGTGTTTGATTGGTGGGTGTGTTGCTGGATGGACCCAACGCCGCATCTCAGAGTCACTCAAAAGAGCACTGCGACACTGTCCCAAATACACTGTGTGTGTGTGTGTGTGTGTGTGTGTGTGTGTGTGTGTGTGTGGGAGATGAGAAAAAAAAGAACGTATATGAGGTCTCACAATGGCGATAGTTATCCACGGTGTGACAGACAATAACAGTTGTTTTATAAAGATGCTGTTCTGACTTTTCCGCCGTCTGACAGGCGAATTGAGAAAATATCTCTCCTGACACACTCTGGCAGTGAAATAATGTGATCGTTCAGACAAACTCTCCTAATCAATCAAGCCTCCACAGCTAGTGTTTGTCGGTCACTGCAAAACTGAGTTGCTGAGTTTGCTAAATGTAGTTTCTTATGTCAATAGTGGTTTGCTCATACTTTGGATTGTCTATCTAAATTTTCTATTGTTTGTATTCATAGTTTTTAAAATAATTTAAATTTAAATTTTTTAAATAAATTAGTTATGTTTTGATCAATAATCATACATCTAATCAAACAAGCTTCTATACTAGTATTTGTCTGTCACTATTTTATATGATATGATATGATGATATTGAATTAATCATATTAATGAATTAATATTTCCATTTTGACCAACTAGGACTGTTTAAAATCACAGATACACACACACACACACACACACACAGTTTGTGCTACACACATGAATGATACCTCAGTTTAAGCAGATTGGGTGATTTTCGTCTGGCATGAATGCTTGAATTGATCAAATGTATGTTTTCAAATGTATGTTTTGTATGCTGTGTGAGTCATTTTGGATCAAAATCATATGGCAAATGCGTAAATGTAAAGTAAAATGTGGCTGTGAGTTTTGCATGAGCAAGCACCACTCACATTTTCTTCAGAAAATCAAAAAAAAAACTACTTGAATATATGTATGAAGTGTTATATAAAGAATGTGAAGTACACAACGTGCCATAAGGGTTTATGGAAATACATTTTAGTTGATGTACCATGACCACTTCGGTCTTCGTTTCCATGGCGAATGAAATTATGCTGGCAGAAAGACCGAAACGAGTGAAACCCGTCCAAAACTTTGTTTGCGGGATTATCTTCAAGATGCTTTGTCAGACGGACGGTGGCATCCTCACACGTGTTGACAGACTTGCTGTGTTGAATCTTTGCAAGCTTTAGGTTCACATTCCTGAACCTGGTCAACATAAAATCAGAGCTGACCCTATTTACTTTTGTACCTATTACACGTTTCTTGTCCCATATATTAACAATTCATCAGTGCATGTTACACCAAAGAATAACATGTACTGAATTTTTTATCTTTTATCAAAATTTAACTGGATCCACCTGTGAATTGCTGTGCATATTCGACAATGTTGTTCATAACCGCTCTCCTCCAAACGCCTGTCTCCATTCTGGTAATGTTAACTTTTAATCAAGTCATTTCCTGATGGATGAAAGCTTTAATTTTTTTCTCTCTTGTTGAATAAAATATTTTATTCAGAAATCAGTCACTTTACTATAGTAAAATGGCTTATCAACAGTTGCGTGTTGATTTTAACTGGGTAAAAATACAGTTTCTTTTGATTTAATTGTATTCTCAATTTTGATGCTTAAAATACCACTGAATCTGTCATATGATGAAATATTGAATAATAATGAAATATTCATATTGACCTTGTTGTTGTTGTTTTTTTTTAACTTTAGTTGTATAATGATTTCAAATATGTTATTCTATTTAAATTTTAGATTGAGGATATTGTTGTTGTTGTTATTATGTATTCTAATGTAGATAAAATATTGAATATTAAAATATGGTAGTCAAATAAAAAAAAAAATCAGTTTCTTTCTACTGCTGGGTAAAAAATATAGATTTTTGTGATTGAGAATCATTAGTCTTCTGAATTTTGATTTTAGAGTTAGATTGGTAGTTTTTGGTTGTTCTGATTAGCTCTTAAATAAGTGTATATTAAATAAATGAGAGTTGAGCTGTATAGCTTGGACCCTGTTGTTTATTTTATTTTCATATTTTTTTATAATGCACAAAGTTAAAAAGTTATTTTTATAATTTACAGTGAGCTTGTCTTACATATATTTAAGCAAATTGATTTTTAAACTAAATAAATTGGAATTTGAATTGGAATCAGAAATCTGTATTGATGTTGATACACAGCTCTAACATCAGTGTTGTCTTTCCAAGCTGGAAGAGTCACCGTCACATGCTGGTTGACACAGAGGTTTTGACGGGCATTTGAAAGGCCATTCGAAGCAATTATTTGTGCACTTTTTGTTTTTGAAAAATCTAACAGTAATAATTTCTTCCTTTTGAAGTTTGAGGTTTGGATCATTCCTTCATTACATTTATATAGCACTTTTCTAGGCACTCAAAGCGCTTTACATTGTAAGGGGGTATCTCCTCATCCACCACCAGTGTGCAGCATCCACCTGGATGATGCGACGGCAGCCATAGTGCGCCAGAACGCCCACCATCAATGATCAGACTGTCTGTCTGTCTATCCTCTATTACATTTCAATAGAATGAAGCACATGCCATGATAATGTATCAAATGATTTTTGCAGAATTGCAAGCAACCGTTTTTCACCACCTTCTTGACCTCTTTGTCTTGTGGATCATGGACGGTTGGACACATGACTGAATTTGTGACAGGCAGGTGGACTCAGAAACTGATGTGCAAAGTTACTGTGGACAAGATGTTCCCGTCTGCTTTAGAGTAGCTGTCCATCACGAGCTCAGTGGAGCATCATGAGTTTGCTCTCTGAAGACTTCACCTGTGCTCTTCCTTCAGACAGTCTGGAGATCACAGCCGTTTCACCCACACAAACAAAGCACTTAATCACAGGGTTTTTACGGTTTACTCAAACTAAAAACACGGTTTCATTACTTTGTTAATAATATTAATAATAACTGTAATAAAATATAAAAAACAACAACTTTATTTTAGCAAGTTTTTCACCAAAACTAACGACATTTCGCTGGTCTCTTCTTCTTTTTTATTTATTTATATACCTTTGGTTTAACATGGTACTAAAACAACAGTAAAACTGAACAAAAATATAGCAACTATCGACATAATATATCTATGTAGTATATAATATACTATATATATATAATATATATATATAATATATATATATATCGTCATAAGATATAGAGATATATATATTAGTTTACATTTATGTATGCTAAAATAATGACATAAAAGACTAAAAACTTTAGACATCTTTAAAAAAAAATCACAGGGTTAGTAACCTATAATTAACTAAAATATAAGTCATAAAACAAATTTTTGTTACGCTTGCAAAAACTTAAATAAAATATAAAAAACTTATTTGTTTCAGCTAATTGCAAATTGGTATAAAAATTAGACTAAAATAATGAAAACATTTTTGTACTGGGACGAGTAAATGACCATTGAACATCGAAACCCTGAAATAAAGAAAAAAAAACTATTTGGCAACATTTCATTTTTTCATTTAGTTATTTTATGTAGTAAAATAAAACACTAAAGCAAAATAAAAAGTAAATAAAAATGTATATGTAAATGTTTTTTTTAATAATCACTGGGTTATTATGGTTAACTAAAACCATAAAAACACATTTTCATTTTTAATTATTTTATTTCAACTAGTTGCCAAGACAACATTTCTCATTTTTGTTTAGTTTAACTTGATGTAAATAACTAATCGAAAATGAAATGTCTTTTCTTTTTCATAAAAATTAGTCTAAAAATACAATGTTATCTAATGCCAACTGACACAAAATATGAAATATTTTTATTTCAGCTAGTTGCAAAAGCAAAATTTTTCATACTAAATACTTTTCTATAATAAAATAATGAACACTTATTTTAAAAACGAATAAAAACTATATAGACATAAAACAACAAAATTACTAAATCTTTAAAATATGAAATATGAATAAAACATTAAACTTAAACACATAACAAGTAAATATTATTCAAAAATATGAATAAAACTACTATAGTGTCTCACTGATACTAAAATAGCAGCACTTAATCAGCGTTCTGATGGAGCACTGCATTGTCTTCTGTAAGGAGCCGATGCGATTGATGATCCGGCTTGACTTTGTATGATCTGTGACTAAGCGTTCGCTTTAGGAAAATGTAGTCTTTCTTTAAGTGCAGACAGTAAATAGTATTAGCTTTAGCTTGAGTGGCTAAATCACACATTTAAAAAAAGTTGGGAAATGAGTAATTGACTAGCATAGCAGGTTTAACATTAGCGAAGAGCTAACGCGAGCAGTCGCCCCTGTGACGGATCGTCCCATTAAAGCTGAGTGCGAAAGAGTAATGGGCCCCGAGCCTCAAGCCAGTGCCGGGTTTAGCTCCACTGGCTAAACCGGCTATTACGGCTTCCCACGGGAAAGCGCGAATGTGTGTGTACAGAAAAGAGTGTCTTTGCACATATATAAACCTATATACGTGCGCGCTAGACCGGCTCTGTGAGAAATGGATGTATCCTTCTCCGTTTTGGCTCTCTTGCTGACCGCACAGCTGTGTAATGATGCCCAGTTGTGTGGTAAAAGCGGCTCCTCAAATGATAGTTTTTCTAAAGATAAAAGCTCGACGTGAGTCACTGCACTAGCGTCTGTCTCAGATAGGACTGGAGGTGAGTTTTAGCCTGAATGCTTTTGATCATTTACCAGCACCAAAAAGAAAACGCAAGTGGCATTTTGGCAGATTTAGGATGTTTGGACGGGTAGGCGGGTAATTTAACTCTAGGGTTTAATTGCTTGACTGAAGTCTTTAATTAGATAGGAAATTGCATCATCTGGTTGTCGGGAGAGAGAAAGATGGACCTACAGGAACACACACATTTTGTCTTGCATACAATACAAGCCTCCTGCCGAATGCAGAAACGGCCGGATGCTTACAACCCGCGGCGAGCTAACAATTCACTGCACTTCCTGGAGACTTGAGCGGGGTCAGCGCGACAAATCGTCTGGAAATCTCAAATAAATGGTGTGTATAGACATGCAAGCAGTGCAGGTTCTTTTCTCTAGATGTGTGGTACAGTGTAGATGTGTGAACAATATTTTTTCGCATTTTAGTTGATTTAAAAACCTGAGTTAATTGCTTGATATGCTTATTAAATGCATCGAATTAATCACTTACATCAATATTTGCTAAGAAAAGCTCCCAAATGAAGATAGTTCAAAGACGTGTACATTATACAGTTTACAAATTTAGGGTCAGTAAGATATTTTTTAAAGAAATTAAAAGGATAGTCCACCCAAAAAAAAAAAAATTAATTCTGTCATTTACTCAACCTCCCTTATAATTAGATGCTTTGTATTGCTCACATGGTAGGAAAATCCTTTTTAATGCAATTTATGTTCACTGTGTCACTGCTGAATTGTGGATGCATCCAATATAGCAACACTGAAGCTGTTGAGACGAGACTGAATTTGCAGTCATTCTGCAAGTGAGGTCAAAACAGGCACATTTCATTTTTACTATAGATTTGACCGATATAAAAGCAATCGAACACCTTCTAAAGACCTTTCAGAATGGGTCAGCGGAGGAATAAAATGATGAATCTCATGTCAAAGGAAGGTCACGTTGACTTTACAATCTAGCCAGAAAGACAGAAAGTTGAAATGTGCATGATATGTAGTGTTTCACTGCATGACCCTGGAAGCATCAAATTTGTCTCGAATGTTTCTCTTTAAAATAAAGGTTCTTCATTGGCATTGGTGGATCCAGGAAGAACCTTTAACATCCATGCAACCTTTCATTGCTCAAAAGGTGGAAAAAGTATATTAAAATGTTCTTCACACTAAGAAAAAATGGTTCTTTTAAGAACTGATTACTGAAAGGCTCTTTGAGGAACCAAAAGTGGTTCTTCAATGGAATCGCTGTGTAAACCCTCTTTTGGGACATTTATTTTAATAGTGTATAGGAAGAATAAAAATAGACATGTCTTTGGTTTTAGCATAAATCCGAAGACAGTTTGAGACGCGAGCTTATTGGGGTCCATTTCTCAGAACAGAATCTGAAAATCAAAAGCAGAAATGTCCATTTCCTTTTCATTTGATCTTACTGCCGACTAAGAGAAGAAGCAATCTCACTGGCGATTTGTCTTTCCCGTGGACGCGTAGTAAATTATAATTTCTCATTTTCACCTCATTATCATCACTGTTATCCCAGAGTCTGTGCAAGTCTACTATTGATTTATTGGTTTCTTACATAAGCTTCAAGTCGTCTCTCATATGCTAATACAATAATCCTAATGCGTATGCTGCCTTGAGGTCACGTTGCAATAATTATATTTACGAGATGAGTGCACATGAACGCCACCGCAGTGTCTTATTTACCCGGATTTTCTTTAAGCTCCGACTCACAGTTGAGGCAGTGTCGATTTGAAGAATTGTGGTGGAAGCTAATTGGTATTGATCATAATTAAGTTGACTGTACGATTCAGCATGCATCTTGTATAGGCCACCGTTAATGCAGAACAGCAATAAATCTTACCCCAAAATCTTCTCAGCCGGTCTCAAAAAAAGATAAAATACTCCAATAAACTTCAATTACACACCTTGTGCGCATCCTTCGCACTTTTATTTTATTAGTGCTCAAAAACTTCCCGTGTTTGTCGCCAAGTACTTCTAAAGAGATACGAAATGGCCCAATCCGTCAATTTTATTATGACCAAAATCGCTTGAACAGCCATCACATCATAATTACGACTTCCGCACTTGTAAGTAGGAGCATCCCAGGCGGATTTGAAAGCAGCATTGGGCCATTTGCCGAGACTGATGGAGAGATGCTGTACTCGAAGTGAAGTTATTCCCACATAAACACTGAAGTGCACTATATCAGCCTCATTCATTTAGAGACTCCAAGTTGCGCAATTAGCTATGGAAAAGCATCTAAATGTGCTTGAGAAATGCTGGGCTTTGTGAGAAGAATATGCAACTGGAGTGTGTGAGGCCGCAGGTTTTCGTGTCCGTAATCAGTCTTTGAGCGTGCAAAACTGTGTGATATTGATTATACATGGTGAGAGCATTTTCAATTAGCGTGCTCAGAAAGAGGCTAATCAAATTTAACCGTGCGCTAATCACCCTGACTTGAGCGAGTCGGCAAATGAAATGCTAAAGACTCGCACCTGATTATGCTTTCTGCTTTCTACATCCCTCATTCTTTCTCAGTCTCTCCATTTCATTTCATTTAAATGAGCATGATAAACATGTTTCCTGAGAGGAATGACAGCGGAATGTTGATATTGGATGGAAGCAAATTTTTTTTGATAAAAAATGTAGGAGTACAAACATCTCCGAATTCAATATTAACCACATATTTTTCAGTCTTGTGATGTTTTCTCACCTTAATATTCAGACTCTGCTTATGTTATAGATTTGACTCTTTGAAAGCAGTGGACTGGTTTGGATTGGTATGTTTATTCTTTTGATCCATCTCATAATAGTATCCATTCCGAAATTGTGTCTTTGATTGCTTTTGTAATTTGATTTGGGAAGAGAGAGTTTGTCCGACATCTACAGCATCACAGCAAACTGAGTTGTGATTGCTATATAAAAGGAAAAGTTATTTTAGAAATATTTATTAAACCAAATTTTGTGAAGAAATGGCTAGTAACACATAGAATTAAACAAATTAAACATAAATTTTTGAAGCAGAAAGACTGAAAATGTGCTCCTGAAAAATCTTAATATAAAAATGAAAACATTATACACACACACACACACACACCACACACCCCAACACACACACACACACACACACACACATATATATATATATATATATACTTTTTCCTATATACAGTGAAGACTCTTTTTGTTATGTTGTATATGAGTTATGTGACTTAATCCAGTCTGGTTGTTAATATAATATGTAGTTGAAAATGATGACAAACTATTTCTAATAATAGTGCTTTAAAATATTACAAGAAAGCAGTTTAGTTTTTGTTTAGTGCATTTATTAAGTTTATAGTGAGGCACAATTATTCTTAAAGGAATGCGTAATGAAAGAACCGTTAATGGAATCATTAAGGCGCGCAGAGTGGATAAAAAAAAAAAAATAATTGTAAAAGGAAATTGATACTAAATCTCCTGCTTGTTAGATTTTCTTCTAAGAAACAGACCCTTGTAATCTTACATGTCTCCTAGAGATTCAGAGATCTCCAGGATGTCTCAAATGTTCTAGTGATGTGCAGTCTTTCATAAAGGCCAGCTTTAGTCTCATCAGACCATCAAACTTTTCTTTAAGGTTGTCACTGGTGTATTGGAGGCCTCCCTCTTTTCTCTCCTAGTTTTTCAGGACGGCCTGCTCTAGATAGATTTATAGTTGTGCCATACTTAATTATTGATTTAACTGTTCTCCACGGGATATTCAATGACTTGAATATCTTCCTGTTACCATCATCATCCCCCGTCTTGTGCTTTTCAATTACTTTTGATGTGCCAGGAGTTTTCTTTTTCTTTCACAATGCAAGATCTGCCACAATACTGACTCAGCAAAAGTTAGACCTGCAGATAGCGCTGTATTTATACAACAAACGACTGAAACCATGTGAATACACACAGTTTAACTATTTAAAATAATACTATAATAATATGTACTGTACGTCAAATGATTAATCGCATCCGAAATAAATGTTTGTTTACATGATATATGTATGTGTGTACTGTGTATATATAAGATACACACACTGTATATATTGGAAAATATTTACATTATTTACAATTTATATTATATTTTTTTTATTTTATCTAATATAGACAATATAAATATAATTTTTTTCTTAAATATATGCATGAATGTGTTTAATTATATATACACATAATTATACACAGTACACACATTATGTAAACAAATTTTTTTGGGATGCAATTAATGGTTTGACAGCACTAATTCCACAAAAAATATTATGATGACATAATGATCGTATATATAATATATATATATATATATAGACACACACAAACACACACACACACTTAATTTATTTTAATAAGTAAAAAAATAGTTAAATATATTAATAGAATACAAATAAAAAATAAAACCTATAAGATTGCATATTTTAATAACATTTGTGACAAAGGGGGAGGAGCTAGGGAGGATACAGGATGGGCCGTAGCATGACGAGCCCAACAGGACCCAGGCCCCAGCCATAATGTCGGCCCACGTTTGAGCGCATGGAGGAGATAATATCCTCCGACTCCAGGGTGCCGCCAAGCGGCGGCGGAGCAGGGGGGTGGAGGAGCCCGAGGCGGACGGAGACCAACGAGCCGGGTGAGCTATGATCCTTGGGGGGCCAGGGTGGATCAGAGGGCTCTGGGCGCGGAGCAAGACCGCTGCGAGCAAAGCGACTGAGGACCAAGGTTGGAGCTGTCGGTATTAATGAGCCAATTAGAGCTTGGACTGAGCAACGATGGTCAGGCCGAAGGATCGGGAGTCCTGAGGTCCGATGGCTTTTCGATGCCCCGACCAAGGCGGAGCGGGAGGGACGAGGGAGCCCTGTGGAGCTGGTGGATTGACGGGTGACGGTGGAGGTGAGGGAGTTAGGAGCCGAGGTGGAGCCACTGGGTTTACGGGCCGAGGCGGAGTCCTGGCCTCGGAGGCTGGAGGCTGGAGGTGAGGGAAACTCCAAGCCCGGCGACGCTGGAGGACGGCAGTCCCGCGGGGCTCACACCGTAATGATGGTGGGCTGAGGGCAAGCAGAGGGGCTGCCAGACGACAGCGGTGGAGGATCCGTTTCTCGCCAGTAGCCACTCCACTAAGGCGGTGACATCCCTCGCGGCCATCTTCGGACATGGCCTCTGCACTCGATATTTAGACTGTTGTCGTTGTAAAGCACAGAGCGCGTCGTCCGGATAGCTGGTGACGTTTGCGACCATCAGGAACAGTCTGGTATGGTCCTCGAGCGAGCTCTCCCCCTGCTCCAGCAGGAGGAGAAATTCTGGGCGAAGGAGGGCATCCATGAAGGGAAACAAAACGGAAATAAAAACACTGAGAGAAAACGGGAAACAAAAACGGAGGGTAGACACACAGAGGTTACTGTTTTTTGGTCGGTTCTTCTGTCACAATCTGTGATGGCGAGGAACGATGGAGACGAGGAATAAACGAAAACAGGCTTTTAATCCACGGAACACTGGGTACATCAATACTGGGGACAGCAGGAAACACATCAACGTAACGAGTGGAACCGACAGAGACAGACTGCACAGACTAGGAATTAAATACAGGGGATGATTGGGGAAACACAGGGTGTATGGGATGACTAATCAAAGCTAATTAACAAAACAAGGACAGGAACATGACCAAGTAAGGGAACAGAAACAGGGGCAAAACTTGACACAGACAGTCCATGATCCTGACATGTGTATATATATAAATAATTATATACAAATTTAATAGTAATAATAATAATACATAAATCTATGATTTTAACCAATATATCCGAAGATCGTAACAGAATGAGAAACACATACTATTTAAAGAAATAGTATCTTTTTTTTATCCTTAGTCTTACATAACCTTTTGACATGATTTTATCACTGCAAACTAGAACAGCCTAATTAGCCTTTTAGGGGTGTCTTGTTAGATTGTGTAAATGAAGTGCTAAGTAAGTCTTGAGCTACAGAGGCTTGACCACTGACCTCTCCGTTTAATCTGGGGCTGGGTTTACATCATGCGAGTGAAGAAATACGATTGGACATGTTGAAGCAGCTTTCACAGCTTAAGTTGATTCAGCACCATGGACAGCGACACAGCAGAGCCTGACGACAGCACACGAGACTGAGCTTTCCAGAGGTGACCGCTTAATATTCACCCATCACTCCAGATTTGAGAAGACTAATCTGCTTGATTTTATTATAAAAAAATGCACTAAAATTTTACTTTTATAAAGGAATAGTTCACTCAATTATAAATTATTTTTTTCATTTTTTTCCATTTTGTTCCAAACCTATTTGCTTTAATACATCCATAAACACAAAATGCAAAGTTTCTCAAAGGTATTTGCATACAACAGTCTATCAACCTTAATAGTAGTAATAATACTAATAAAGCATTATAAAAGTAGTCTATATGACTTGTCCATTATAAAGGGTTTGTAAACAATGCTTTGTTGTGATGACTGAAATGTAAGTCATTATTGCCTGGAAAAAAATATATAATATATTAAAATGTACAAAAACCGGTAAAATTAGCTGTCAATGATTTAAACAACTAAATATTTAGAACTTTTTATGTTTTTTGGCTATTAATTTAGATGACAACAGTGTTTTGGGGGCCTGAAAACTCGGAAGTGGAAGATTAAAAAAAAAATAAAAAAATACTGTTATTGTCTCTATATGTAAACTAAAAACATGAACTTGTGAATATGGAGACATCATATGCATATGTGCTAGAATTATATAAAAAGAACAAAATAAATAAACAAACAACGATTAATATCTATAAGAAGAAGTACAAATCAGGTAAAAAATATTTAAAAAATTTTTAAATTTAAATAATACAAATTAAATAATAGCCACAAATAAGTTAATTATGTTGGGTCGAAAAAATTACAGTATCTGTTTTTTTTTTAAATTGATGTTCTATTGTTCTTTCTTGCAATTAGGAGTAAAGATGCTTTTCATTTATCAAAGTCATTTGCAAAGTGTTGAAACAAAGAAGGGGTTTAATGAATCTGCACTTAAAAGCATGAAATTAACTTGAAAATAACAGTGTTGTCTTGACGTCATAACATTGCAGCTTTAGAATAACTAGTCACATGACATTCACGTCTCTGCTGATTGGCTCAAAAATTCTGTGGTAGATTTCAAATCACATACTTCCTTTGGCAGCCAGACACCTGCTGTTGAGATGAATGGGAATGATAATGGATGTCTCTTTCCGGGTATTATAGACTCCATGGGTGTGCCTATGTGTCAGATTATCATTTATCTTTTAACAAAGATGTGAACACACTTTTGGCTCCGAGGAGCCTTATGATGAATGCAAGGAGATCAATCCTTATTTAGTACACAGACGGTTAAAGCATTCTGCTGTCTGCTCTGTTGCTTGATGAATGACCTCTTTTATACGATGAGTGTCAGTGATGAAATGACTCACAGTTAAGTTTTGCATAAGTGCTCTGTTCTGTATCAATGCTTTACTGTATCATGTCTCGAGAGGACCGCCATCGCTCTAGCGCTCTCTCTGAAACATATAGCCACCCGCATACAGGTAAAAGTGTGATTAATCCCCCTTTTGCATTACGGGCCCATTGAAGGACCTCCGCTCCAATAAATCAATCACCGATTCATGCCACTCTCGCTCTCTGTTCTGCTGTTTAACTCTCTGATCACACAGTCGTCAGCTGAACTCTGAAAATGAGAACAGATTTACAACCCGGCACAGAAGCCACTATCACAGAGATTATACAGAAGAGAGAGCGGGAGGGAATGAGATAGCAGGGAAGAATTTAGAAGGGAAGTAATGAGGTAAAGGAATCGATAGTGGGAGAAACAGGAAGTGAACATGCAGAGCAACAGGAAGCACAAAGTATGAAGAACAGATGCGTGATGTGAGGAGAAACCATCTGTATTTATCTGATAACGTGAGCTGGTCGTTATCGCAAAATAAACAGGCAGGACCATCAGGGCGGCCCAAAATGGGTTTATTTTGTAAGAATGACCGACTGGCAATATGTGATCTTGTTTATTAGATGGATACTTTCACATGAAACACAAATTGAGTTAAAATTTAGGGGAGGCAAGGTTAGCATTTGTGAAGTGAGAGAGCCATGACGAAGACAGAATCATTTAAACTAGATAAGTGCAGCAAAAAAAAAAAAAAGCTTGGCCAGAGAGTTTGAAATGGATTTAAAAGCTTTAAGTCAGAAGGTTTTATGGTTGAAGTAGTTATAAGTTTGAGTAGATAGATAGTAGATAGTTCATTCCAACGTTCCATCATTCATTCCATTTTTAGAAAACCAATCAATTAATTATCAGTTAAAAATTTAAAATGTATAAGTAAAAAATAAAAAAATAAATAAAAGTACCAATACCAATTACTTTTAAAATCAGTTAAAACCATTATCGATTAAAAGTATAAAAGGTTTATATAAAAGTATAAGTATCGAGATAATTACTTTTAAAATAAGTTAAAAAAAAAAATTGATAGAAGCTATACAAAGGATACCAAATATAAGTATAAAAAGTTATAAAAGTTTCAATACTGGTTACTTTTAAAACCATTATCGATTAAAAGTATAAAAGGTTTATATAAAAGTATAAGTATAAATAGTAATGAAAGTATACTGAAAAACGAAATATCCAATCAGTTCTAAATTATATAGCAATCTCTTTCAGAACAGTCTGAAGGTCTGACCAGAGTTTGGTAGTTGTAGCTGTGATGTACTGAAGGAGTTACAGTCACCAATTGTATTCCCAGCAGAAAAATATTAAGTTTAAATTGATTTCTCAATCTTATGAATCTGTATGATCTGTATGACAATGTATGATTTTTAGTAAAAAGCTTAAACCTAACCATCAGTGGGATCAGTAACCATAAGCAGGTCGTATAAAAACATACAAAAGACATTTGCCACCAATTCTCCAAAAAGTAAAATGGTTATAAATTGACCTGAGACAGTGTTGAATTGAGCAATCAGAAACAAGCATTCCAGAGATCAAAGGGGAAGAAGTATGTTTTTGAAGGTTATAAACTGTACAGAAAAATGGCAAACTTGAAATCAAGCAGAAATACAGTGGGGAAAAAAAATCGACTTTGGGTCTGAAATATGGGTTAACATATACTCGTAAACAGCTATCCATTAGCATTCCCATTCATCTCAGTGGCAGTTACACAACACAAAGTTTGCTTAATGGACACTTTTTCAATTCTGTTATTGCGTTCATTTCATTTATATCTTTTATTTCACTAGAATAAATGGCAGTCGATTATAATTTTACAGGTGCAAAATCCTATTCTAACCAGCCAAGCCAAACCAAAGACATAAAGCCAGTTAAAAGGCATTGATATTAACTTTTTGGTTGCATGACAGATCATTTCTTTCCCAAATGCTTGTGTTTTTCCTCTACGTCTTTGCTGTGCACCATCTCCTTTGAAATAAATGGATTCCTAGTGTTCTCTGATAAACTGGTGTGCAGACGTCCGTACCTTTAGTGTGTTTGTGTGTGTGTGTGTGTGTATTTGCCACATCTGCCCTCATCATATTATTCTTACTCTGACTGAGAGACCCGCTGGTGTCCGAAAACCATGACAATACATCAGCCCCATCGCTTTAAAGAGAAACGAGACAGAAGATACCTGTCTTCTCTCAGCTTCTGCTTCCTGTCCTCTAAAAGTTGCTTAATTATGTCCGCATTTATAATTGATGGGCGTTGAGCAATCTGTCTCTCTCACACACATGGAATATTAAAGCGTGTCTCAAAGAAACATGTCAGGTGTGTATTATCGTAATGGTTCATTAAACGCCTTAACAGTGTTTTGCCTGTTAGATTGTCAGTGCACACTTATTCATACAACAACGACAAACCATGGCTCACTGCAAAACTCAGCTCCGTCAGGCCAAAGAAGATGCTTACAGGAAGGGGGACAATGTCTTGTATAAACAGGGCAAATGCACACTGGAAAAGGAGATCAGAGTGGCAAAGAGGAATTATTCTGAAAAACTAAGGACTCACTTCCAGCGACTCGGCATTAGTGTGGAAAAGTCTGAAAGAGATCACCAACTACAAGACACCATCCCCCAGCACTGTGGAGAATCAACAACTGGCAGACGATGTGAATGAGTTCTACTGCAGGTTTGAAAAGACACCCCACACCCGCCCTGAACACCTCTCCTCACAACCATTCACACCTCCAGCAACCTTCTTCTCCCCCACACCTGCAATTCAGATCGGCGAAGACGAGGTGCGCCAGGTCTTCCGGAAGCAGAAAAGGAAAAAAGCACCAGGCCCAGATTGTGTTACACCAGCCTGTTTGAAATCCAAATTGAATCCTAAAACCGAAGATGTCTGAGTTCCAGTCCCTGAGCAACTGATACTGTACTGCCATAGGCTCATCTGCGTTCGAGGGGAGGGGCTTACTGATAGGTCAATTGTGGTATGGGTCTTTACTGCAGCGAAAATGCCCTAAACATGAGACATGCTTTATATTAAGTGTTTCAGACTAACTCAACATACAGTGCTGCTTAAAGGTGCAGCATGCATTGACAGCTAGTGGTTGAAATGGGTACTGCAGTTCAAATTCAAAATATCGGAGAGAGTTGTTTCTCCTGCCCCCTCCTCAAGGCTCACACGGGTTGCCAGATTGAGGACATGCAACAAGAACAAGCGCAATTGTCAATGCCGGGTGAGGAGCCTTGCACTGTAAGTTGATGAGTTTAATTATCCGAATATTAATATGCACTGGTCATAGAGCTTTTCTAGGTGAATGCTAGGGCTTTTTAGGCTGAATGAATAGAATCTGCGAACTCTGACCCAGTTTATTTGCTGGCTTCCATGTGTGTAATAAGCTGTTTTCCCCTGCAGCTGGGAACCTGGGGTGTAAAAATACTATTGGGGTATTTGTCCAGTGGTGGAAGCCAAAAAAAAAAAAAAAGAAAAAAAAAAAAAAAAAAAGAAAAAAAAAGCCTGGGGGGAGGGGGGAAGAGAAAGGACCAAATCAAAAACAGACATTCTGACATGGAACACTTTTGTTCACTTTTTTAATAGTTAATTTTTTTTGTTTTTCTCCTACTGTACTAAAAACATACTGAACTGCCGTTTTTGTGTACCATTACAAGAAACTGAAATAACAGTCTAAAACGGGTCAAAAGAAAGTAAAGTGCATTCAAATGGTCAGATGAACTAGATAAGTTCTTGAATACCAGCAAACTCTTGTGTATGTAAAGGGTTTAGTTTGTCTAGCCATGCTAAATTCCTGTAAATATCTTTTTTTTTTTTTTTACAGATTTATACAAATTCTTTCGGCTTCATGTCATCAGTGTGTAGTTTAATAATTATCCTATTTATGTTTTTATTAATAATTATACTGTTGATTTAAACTGTCGTCTTGCCCATAAATTAATTTTATTTTTTTTGTGCATTTGTTGTAGATTTGCCAGCATTCAGTCAAAATTGGCCCTGTTTACGCTATCATGTTGTTGTTTTTTAAAGAAGTGATTACATTATTGTAAAAATTACTTAACATTTGGCATGCTAATGTGTGCTACTGCTATCTAGTTAACCAAAGAGAGGCGATTTATTTAGGGGGGGCGGGAGGGGGGGGGGGGGAGGGGGGTGCATGTCTAATTTTATCAGGACTATCCATTACACAAGAGTTTGAGTTGAGTCTACATGCTATTTTATGAAACACATTTGCAGCACATGGAAACACTGTTCACAATTGAATCAAGTTTAGCTAAAGAATGATTTTGTTTGAGTGTAATATTGATTTGATAATGAATTGATTTATCATGCATCCCTAATATTGACAGTTATTGAACGAGTCTGGGAGAGGAAATGGATTTGTTGCTTTTATTTCTCTGTTCGTAAAATGTTAGCATTGTTAGCATTTCACAAAGATTATTTCTTTAAGATTAATATGACTACATCATTTCAAAGTAGAAGTATCATAACTATACTGACATACTAATGAGCACATTTTTGTAACGGAATTACAAGTGATGAGCAAAAAAACCACTGTATCACAAACATTATTACAGGATGTAATGAGTTATTTGAGAACTTTTACTGTACATTCATAAATGAATAGCTGTCATCAGCAGTCTGGTGTGAATCTCTCACACATGATCACACTGTACATCAGTAGATGTGGTCTGTCCCGTTTCAGTCTGGACTCTCTTCAGTCTGGAGCAGCAGTGAGGCATCCTGATGATTTTCTCAATGTCGCTCCTCATGAACACATACAGCAAACAGTCCACAAGCGGGTTTAACAGATGAAAAAGAGCAGTAAATTTGAACAGACTGGGTATTATCCAAGTTATTACACACAATCATTACAATATCAATTGGTAGGATTAGAAAGGTGAAACTCATCAACACAAAAAAACAGAGAAGTGAATTGAAATTTGAAAACAATTGAAACCTGGAAATGTAGAACCCAGACGATTTAATCAAGATGTTCTTCACCTCGATCTTGTAATCTTGTCTCCACCAGTATTTGCCAGACCTACGATGTAAGATTATGAAAAACATTTGATCTATTATACATTGATTAATTACATTGCACCATAAATCAAAATGAGATCTTATAATAAGGCAGGGGTTCTCAAACTTTTTTGTCAGCAGAACCCCTTAGATTTAAAAGGTTTATTTGAAGTTAACATTTTTATAATTTGACGGCACATTCAGATATTTACAGTTCTCTAATGAGTAATGACAGTAAACATGCAAGTAAACAGATATTATATTATCTATATTATATCTCGTTAGTATTCTTTTGAAGTAGTTTTTGTATTCAGTTCAATTTAGTTCAGTCATGAGTTGCACTTAAATTGAACTACATTAAATGTTTAACTTTTCATCAACTCATGAATTCACAGGTTAACCCCCGTTTGGGAAACCTTGTAATAAGGAAATATCACATACGCAATTTTTGTTGCTGCGGGTGATCAAGCCCTTTTTACCCTGACAACTTCAACAGTGAACAAAATTAACATATGAACACACAGTTGACTATCAATCTCAATATAAAATGCATAGGTTGGATAGCGTATGGTTGTTTGCCAAAAAAAAAAAAGTTTAGGTGAGAATACACCATTATGAATTAACATCTTAACAGGATTTTCCTTAAAATTTGCTATACTGTCAGACAACATATCAGCCATACAAAGAAGTCCCTACCTTCAATCATCTTTGTTGTGATTACTATACTGTCACTGCAGATTGCAACCCTTGTTCTATCTACTATCTATCTCTGCTATCTTCTATCTATCTATCTATCTATCTATCTATCTATCTATCGATCTATCTATCTCTCTATCTATCTAGCCTTCACGCAGATTAATTGTATCCGGGATGGATGAAAATAGAGCTTATTTATTCAAGCACCCAATAATTATGTAAAATAATTTACTTGAAATAGCTCCTGTAGTTGGAAAAAGATGCATCTACCCTTTTAATTTGACTCATAGGCATTTATTGAAGGGTAAAGAAGCACCAACATATCAATACTGTAGCACCAACTTGTCTGGAAGTTCACAAAGTCATGGCCCATGCACACACAAAGTTCTTCTGCTACTTCCAGTATCGTGCCAGTCCTCATTTCGACAGTGGAAGAGCCACAAAGAGAAGTACTCACTTATGCTGTACTGGACACACAAAGCGACTAAACCTTCATTTTGGAAGACCTTCCTGATTACATAATTGCTATCACTCAACCAGTGTAACTTAGAATTTGCACCATGACAGCTGTTGACACCATCACTGCATGTAAAAGGGTTCGTGGTCTGCAAGTTCGAGGACTTCAAGCAGCAAACTTTATTCAACTACAGCAAGCATATACTAGAGAGACTTCATTCCTGTTGACAAGTCCTATATTCCAACCGAGGACAGTACTGCATTGGCCTCACCTCAAACTTCTGGCCAATCAATTGCTACCACTTCAGAACTGTGAAGTTGGACTGTTAATCTGATATGACTGCCCATCAGATCTAGCTCCCCTCGAAGTCATAATAGGTGGTGAAAATGAACCATTTGCACAAAGAATTAAGCTTGGCTGGAGTATTATAGGCCTCTCCAATCCACACCTTGACAGACAGGGAAATCAGAGCATCATCCATAGAGTTGCAGTTAAAGAAAAACCTGTCCAACACCCACCGATATCTGCGAATTCCTAGAGCATATTTCAATATAAAGTTATGAGGATAAAATTAGGGCTTCACAATTAATCGAATTTCTAATTGTGATTAAAATTACGGATGCCACAATTACGTAATGGTTCAAAGTGGCAATTAATCGTTCAAAGTTTATGTTATTCTGCGTGCTTAAGATGCATTTTCTTCTTTCTACATGTTATTCATATTTTTACTTTTTTTATAATTAAAGAAGAAACCAATCCGATGTATAATTGACATTTGAGGCTTAAAGCTATAGAAAAGCAATAAAAGTTTTTCAGTTAATGTTTTCAGCTTGTTTTTTTCATATAAAAATACCGCATGCAGTTGCATCAAACAATGGTAAAAAACATCATTCAATGTAAATTGTGATAATCGTAAGTTAACATCATTTTTTTATCCTATTACAATTTCACAAGGGAATCTCGACAATTCTGGTTGTCATAATCGTGCAGCCCTAATAAAACTGTGTCTCAAGAGGATGTTCGTTTCATACAGCATATCAGTGCCAATATCAAACAGAAGGCTAATGGACATTATGAACTTCCTCTCCCTTTCAAGTGTATCGGCCGACCCTCACTGCCAAATAACAAAAGGCTAGCAGCTGCTCGCTTGCAGCATTTGAAGAAAAGGCTCAAGTCTAACAAGCAATATTGTGATCACTACAAGGCCTTCATGGAAAAGATCATTAACATAGGTGATGCTGAACCAGCCCTAGTGATACCCGAAGGAGAGACTGTATGGTACATTCCACACCATGGGGTGTACCACCCTCGGAAACCAGATAAGCTGAGGGTCGTGTTTGATTGTTCTAAGTTTTGTGGTATATCTCTAAATGACACTCTTCTGACCGGCCCTGATCTAATTAACTCATTAGTGGGAGTACTCTGCCGCTTCAGAAAGGAACTAGTCACAGTCACCTGCGACATACTGTAGAAAAGATGTTTCACCAGTTCTTCGTCTCTCCAGACGAATGCAATTATATAAGGTTTCTATGGTGGGAGGGTGGAGACTGGGAGAAAGAGCCTCAAGACTATCGTATGGCAGTCCATCTCTTCAGTGCTACATCGTCTTCTGGGTGTAATAATTTCGGCCTGAAGTACCTGGCGCAGCAGTAAAAAGTTAATCAGCATCAGAGTTTGTTGAAAAGAACTTCTGTGTAGACGATGGGTTAACCAGTGTTCGTTCAGTCGATGAAGCCAAAGAACTGATCATTGATGCTCAAGCGCTGTGTAAACGCGGAGGCTTAAGGCTTCATAAATTCAACTCAAATGAGGAAGATGTTCTCTGCTTCATATACCCATCAAAAAGGGATATAATGTCTAAGCCCCTTGACTTAAACCTTAAAGCAACACCAACAGGACGTGTACTTGGTATTCAGTGGTCAACAAAAGATGACACTTTCAGCTTCAACTCCAACTTTAAAGATCAGCCATCAACTCGCCGTGGTATCTTGTCTGTCATCACCTTCCTGTACGACCCACTCGGATTTGTTGCACCATTCATTCTACAGGGAAAGTGTATCCTGCAAGAACTGTGCCGAGGAGGCATAGGATGAGACGATCAGCTTCCAGATGAATTGTGTTCACGGTGGGAGGATTGGAAAAAATGGTCTTCAAAAGCTTAAGGAAGTCGCCATACCAAGATGTTATCACACAAATGCTTTCAATGAAATCATCAGAACGGAGCTGCACCACCTTCTCCGCCACCATAAGGCTGTATATGACTTGCTCTTATCTCCGTTTCAAAAGGATTGTAAGTGCATTGCATTTTGGTGATGGCAACGCGCAGATTGCACCTACAAAAATTCACAAGCATACCAAGATCAGAAAGTTTCAGGCCCAGATGGTGTTTCACCTGCCTGTTTAAAAGTCTGCGCTGACCAACTGGCCCCCATCTTCACACATATCTTCAACAGATTATTGGAGCTGTGTGAAGTTCCCTGCTGCTTCAAATGCTCCATCATTCCGGTCCCCAAAAAGCCCGAAATCACTGGACTTAACGACTACAGACTTGTCGCTCTCACATCTGTGGTCATGAATTCACTTGAGAGACTGGTCCTGGCCTACATGAAGGACATCACTAGACCCTTGCTGGCTCCTCTTCAGTTTGCCTACAGAGCAAAAAGGTCTGTGGACGATGCAGTCAACATGGGACTGCATTACATCCTGCAGCACCTCGACAGACCTGGGACTTATGCAAGGATCTTATTTGTAGACTTCAGTTCGGCCTTCAATACGATCATGCCTGATCTTCTCTCAGACAAACTCACCCAGCTCTCAGTGCCCACCTCCATCTGTCAGTGGATCACCAACTTCCTGACAGACAGGCAGCAGCTAGTGAGTCTGGGCAAACCACTCCAGACTATCACTGCACTGGTGCCCCCCAGGGATTTGTTCTCTCCCCACTGCTCTTCTCCCACTACACAAATGACTGCACATCTAAAGACACCTCTGTCAAGCTCCTGAAGTATGCAAATGACACAACAGTCATCAGTCTCATCAAGGATGGAGACGAGTCTACTTACAGACAGGAGGTCGACCAGCTGGCTGTCTGGTGCAGTCTCAACAACCTGGACCTCAACATGCTCAAAACTGTGGAGATGATCGTGGACTTCAGAAGAAAACCCCCTGCACTCCCCCCAATCACCATCATGAACAGCACTGTGGCTGCAGTGGAGTCATTCAGGTACCACTGGGCACTCACAATCTCTCAGACCTGAATGGGACACTCACATAGACTCCATGGGAAAAAAGCCCGCAGAGGTTGTACTTCTTCTTCCAGCTGAGGAAGTTCAACCTGCCACCGGAGCTGCTGAAACAGTTCTACTCTGATATCATTAAGTCTGTCCTGTGTTCATCCATAACTAACTGTCTGGTTTGGTTCAGCTACCAAAACAGACATCAGAAGACTACAACAGACAGTCGGGACCGCTAAGAGGATTATTGGTGCCCCTCTACCCAACCTCCAAAAACTTTACATCTCCAGAGTGAGGAAAGGGCTAAAAAACTCACCTTGACCCGCACTGAGGACACCCGGCCCACTCTCCCTTCGAACTGGTCCTTTCCTGTCGTCGCTACAGAGCTCTGATCCACCAGAACAGCCAGCACAAGACATTTTTTTCCACAGGCTATATCATGCTGAACAATTCAATCTTTTTCATAATTATACATCGTCCCTCACATCCCCCTAACCTAGCTTATATTTATATTAAACTGCCCACTTTGTAACTAACGTATTCTTGTAGTAACAGGGTATCGAAACTATAATTTGGTCCCTATAATCTATGTCTGTAACTAGTACATTAGACATTCGTTCTTTTTGTATGTTAGTGTTATATTACATCCCGACGGTGTTTATTCCTATGTATGTCTGCCCTTGTTTGTTACGTTGGTTCTGCACTGAACTCCTGTCGGCAAGTCGGTGTAAACATACTTGGTAATAAAGCTCTTCTGATTCTGATTCTGATTCAGATTGGAACTTGCGGCATCTGTCTTATCTGTAAAAATTAGTGTCATGCTGAAAACAGAGCTTGAAATGAAGATTGATCAAGAATTCTTCTGGACAGATTCACAGGTTGTTCAGGCATATATTAACAATGAAGCACGAAGATTTCATGTATTCGTTGCTAACTGTGTGCAGCTGATAAGAGACATTACGGATCAGAGTCAGTGGTATTACATTAATAAAACAGAAAACCCAGCTGATCACGCCTCTAGAGGGCTTCATGCCTCTGACATCCCTTCATCGATCTGGTTATCAGGACCCAAATTAAGTAGTAAGTCTAACACCGTACACCTCTGTCAACCTGCTTGTTGGTGAACCTGAAGTTAAATCAGTCCAAATATTCGCGACCACAGTCACTGACAGTACGGACATTCTCAGTTGTTTCAGTCGATTTTCATCTTGGTCAATGCTTCTAAAGGTTGTTGCAAGGAAAAAAGACTAGGATCAAAAGAGAAATACCCCAGTGATTATGTTACTGTTGAGGAGCGTCAGAGGGCTGCTGAAGTGGTGATCAAACTTGTCCAGCAGGAAGCGTTCTCCAAAGAAATAAGAATGATCGAGAAGGGGAACACTCTTCCAAGTGCTAGTGCGTTGTACCAGCTAGATCCATTTTGGACAAAGGTCTTCTTCATGTAGGTGGAAGACTGAGAAAGTCATCACTCAGTCAAGAACTAAAACATCCTGTGATTCTCCCAAAAGATAGTTACATCACCAAGCTAATTCTGTCACTTTACCACGCCAAGGTTTGTCATCAGGATCGAAATCAAACTCAAATGGTGCTTAGAACGAATAGATTTTGGATAGTTGGAGGCAGCAAGTCAATCGCCAAGCTGATACACAAGTGTGTGCAATGTAGAAAGCTTAGAGGACCGACAGAAGAACAATGAATGGCAGAACTTCCCAAAGAGCATGTTGAAGTATCCGCTCCCTTCACATTCTGCGGCATGGACATTCACTTGTCTATCCTCTCGTGCAGTTCATATTGAGATGATTGAAGATTTGTCTACGGATGCCTTCATCAATGCCTTGAGGTGCTTTATCAGCCTTACAGGAGAAGTTCGCAAACTTCAGTGTGACCACGGTACCAACTTTGTGGGAGCCAGGAATGAATTCAAAGAATCACTGAAACAAGTTGACACCAAAGCTCTGGAAGTCTTTCTTTCCGAGAAACAATGCAAATTTGTTTTTAATGCTCCTTCTGCAAGCCATGCTGGAGGTATCTGGGAGCGTCAAATACGAACTTGCTCAGTGCCCAGGCAGGCTTGATGGTGCTTCACTTAGAAAGCTGTTCTATTAAGCAATGGCTATAGTTAATAGTTGCCCACTAACGGTAGATGGCATTAATGATCCAAATTCACTCTAACCTCTAACCCCAAACCATTTAATACTGATGAAGTTTGATGTTTCACTTCCACCTCCAGGAAAATTTGTCAAAGAAGACATGTACGCTACGAAACGATGGCGCAGAGTCCAATACTTGGTCAAGCAGTTTTGGAGTCATTGGAAGGAGCAGTATCATCTTAACATTTCAACGTAATTGAAAGTATTATGATGTCGTTCAGAGTAAATTATGTCGTAATCATCAAAGAGGATATGCTCCCAAGAAGTCAATGGCAGTTAGGCAGAGTGGTTGAAACTGTCAAAGAGAGTGATGGATTTGTTAGGCAAGTGAAGGTACAAGTAGGAGAACGAAAATGCACTAGCAAATGTGATCAACCCTCCAAGCCCACAATCATTGAAAGGCCCATCCAGAAATTGGTAGTGCTTCTTGAAGAAGAGTGGCGCAAAATAGTCAGATCAGAGTTTTATGGTGAATAGTGCCTTGATTCAGCTCAATTTCATTCTAACGTTAGTACCCTTTGGTAAAGCGGAGTGAGGTATGTATTGTATTGTTTACAGTATGTACAGAATTTATTATGAAGCATGTTGGGCTGTGTTTTTACTTATCTTTTTGTATTGTCTATGTGGTATCTTATGTTTGTTATATGATGCTACTACCCTACACTCGCAGAAATAAAGGTACAGCAGCTGTCACTGGGGTGGTACCTTTTCAAAAGGTACTTATTTGAACCTAAAGGGTCCATTTTGGTACCTTAAAGGTACATATTGGTACTTAAAGTGTACATATTAGGAATCTAATAGTTACAAAAGTGTACGTTTTGAAAAGGTACCGCCCCAGTGACAGCTGTTGTACCTTTATTTCTGAGAGTGTACTTTAATTGTAGGGTAGTTGCCTTGTGGGATTAATGAAGTTATTAACTTAACTTAAAAACTTAACTTAAAATACATCAGAAACATACATTTTGCCCCCTTTATGAACCCCTCTGCAGACAGTTCTCAGCATCTTAGATATGTCTGAAAGACTGTTCAAAGCTTAGTGTACTCTTGGACTAACTGGAGCGCTGAATAAGTGAGTTTTTTTATTGAGTAACTTGTAAATCTGTGCTGACACGAGCTGCACACTGTTTCAGACTGTTTCTGATTTGGTTAATAAAGTTCACTAAAAAGAATTGGTCCAAAAGAATCATTCATTTGTGAACTGGACATCACTACTAAGCAATTCAGAATATTTCCGACCACTTTAAGAAAAATAAAACGAGATCATTTCCAAGCAATGTACAGACAGTAACATAAACTCAATTAGTGGACACAGTTCATTCACTGAATCCCTACAAGATGCTTGCAAAATATATGTGACAGAAGTCAAGCACATTTTATTCAGTTAATCATTCTGTAATAAGTTATTTTTATTTTATTTTTTATTTTTTCACAGATTGTGGCCATTTCAATGCTAGAGATGATTGAAATGTCCAGATTTCAGTTCAAAGTTATCCATGTTGTTCTCACTTTGATTGGAAGCATTCATTTTTGGCTCTGCTGCAACACAGGACATGCATCATTTGATTTATTGAATTCCATTTCAAGGTGAACGCTCAAGTCATGCACATTTCATCCAGTTAAACATGCTGTAATGAGTTATTTAAGAACTATTATTAAAAAGTCATAAATGAATCGCTGTCATCAGCAGTCTGGTGTGAATCTCTCACACATGATCACGCTGTACATCAGTAGATGTGGTCTGTCCCGTTTCCCCCTACAGTCAGGACAGGTCAGGGTAAAGTTTGGATGGCAAATTACTAGCTTGCAAAGGCTCTTGCACATGTACTGAAACACCTTCATATTTCTGGGTCTTGTTCTTGTTCGATGATCATTGCTGAATCAAGCCCTTCTTTTAGAATCTGACTGACTTGTAAAAACGTCACGTGGAATTTGGGAAAGTTTCCCACATCTAAAACAGATGGGTGTTGTTCAGTAAAACTAGCAAAACTTTTATTTTTAATAGATGATGAGGTCTGACTTCCATTTCATCCATTTAAAACCACTAATGTGATGCCACAGTTGACATGTTAATGAACACACTGATGGATATAAAATGAAGAACAGAAAGATATCTTTATCTGCTGTTTCTGGGAGAATCATTCATTCTTCCTTTAAAAACAAATCTTGAAATGTATCAGGAATCATGCTATTTTGTTCCATTACTTAACATGTATCAGTATTTAATATTAGTAGGAGACAAACCATGGAAAAATGGATAATTTTTTTCTGGATTTATGTAGATTTCTTGGCTATACCCGCAGCAGCTCTCATATGCAGAATCCACAAAGGACAATAAATTGTAACTATAAAGATTTAATAAAAAAATATTTTTATTTTTATGAGTATTATGAAATCAGGCCTTAATGCAATGCTTTGGAATACTAATCAGTCAGTCACAGCAGTCTAAATTTGCTCATAAAACAAAAATATCTATCAGGATCATAATGTTATTTATTATTATTATTAAAATACAATTTCTTTTCATTTTATTTTAATATTTCAGATCTGTTTAATCTGTTTAGAAATATCTCAGTTTTAGTTCAAGGACTCCAACCAGATAAATGTGCTGACATATGTATTGATGGAAAGATCTCAGAATAGTTTATCAACCGATATAATCCTGAAATATCTTGCACCTCTATAATTGACAGTTACTGAAGAAGTCTGGGAGAAGAAATTGTGGCTTTCTTTATTTCTCTCTCAGTAAAATGTGACAATAGTATTTTACAACTTTCTAAAGATCAATATGACTAGATCATTTCCAAGTACAAGTATCATAAAAATACTGACAAATAATTCCATTACAAAAAGTAGTTTATCAATAAGTCACATACACACATAAAGCACAACAATACAGGACATGCATCATTTGATTTATTGAATCCCATTACAAGTTGAACACTCGAGTCATGCACATTTCATCCAGTTAAACATGCTGTAATGAGTTATTTGAGAACTTTTACTGTACATTCATGAATGAATCCTTTACATCGGCAGTCTGGTGTGAATCTCTCACACATGATCACGCTGTACATCAGTAGATGTGGTCTGTCCAGTTTCAGTCTGGACTCTCTTCAGTCTGGAGCAGCAGTAAGGCATCCTGATGATTTTCTCAATGTCGCTCCTCATGAACACATACAGCAAACAGTCCACAAGCGGGTTTAACAGATAAAGAATAAAAGTAAAGATAAACAGACTAAGTGGGAATGTGTGCTCATGTAGAAGCAGAAAAAGACAAATTTGGAAGGGGAGGATTAGAAAGGTGTAACTGATCACCACAAATAACAGAGGAGCCAGAACTAACTGCTGCTTTACAGGAGTGAGAGAGATTGAGTGAGAGAGAGACCTGCATGTGCCTGTAAAACAGACAATGATCACTAGATAGGGGATGAAGGGCATTATATACACCAGTCTATTTTTAAAAAAGCAAATTAGACAAACAATAAAAGGTATAAGCCAACCGGTCAATGAAGTACACACAAAATATTTGACTGAGCGATGGTACCTGTGCCAAACAGGATGAGCGATCAGAACGTATCTCTCTACGGCTATACATGTAATGAAATACAAACCTATGGAACCAGCCCAAATTATTATGTAACTAAAGAGCAAGCTAACGTTAAGTAGCAATGTGCAAACAATCTGTATGAGAGCTGAAATGAGTAGATTTATAACAAACCTGGAGCAGCTTGTTTAGATTTGATGAGAGAATAAACAGCATAAATAGACAAACAGATCATGGGAATTTCAATGCTAGCAATGATTGAAGCAGGGACAGTGAGTAGAGTGTAATAGTAATCATATGTTTTCATCCATCCATGGTTAACATCATAGTTTGGCTCGGCTGTGGTGTTGTAAAGATCACTGTTAGATGTAGTATTGAATGAAGATCTGGGAGTTTCCATCACCGAAATGCAGGACTAGTGGATAAAACGAATTAAAAGGATTGTTGCTCCTCACTCTTGCTGTCTTGTCTTCAATGAAAGAGATGCCAGATGGAGGATTCGGGACTTTTGGTCAGCTTGTTTGTGGCTTACTGCAGTTGAATAAGTCCTCCTTATTCGCTAGGGTTCCTCTTCATCTAAAAAAAAGCTAAACACATTTTAGTATTTGTATAAATCATATAATTTAAGAGGAGATTATTGTACAGAACAACATGAACAGTTGGGACCCCGGGACATGAAGATTGGATAGCTAGTTACTAGTCATGCAAAGGTTTTGTAGATGTACAGAAACACAATCCTACCTTCATTCATCTGTCTTGTTGTTGCTGGATCAAGCCCTTCTTTTAGAATCTGACTGCGCTGTAAAAATGTCACGTGATATGAGGAAAAGTTTCCCACTTCTGAAACAGCTGGGTGTTGTTCAGTAATATAGCAAATGTTCCATTTTATCCATTTAAAACCACTAATACGATGCCACAGGTGACACATGTTTAGTAGCACAATGATGGATATAAAATGAAGAACAGAAAGATATATTTATCTGCTGTTTATGGAAGAATCATTTGTGCTTCCTTTAATGAATGAAAATGATTTTCTTCAAAAATATATCAGGAATCATGCTATTTTGTTCAATAGTTTAAATGTATCAGTATGTTAATGTTAGTTCTTAGCAGACAAACCATGGGAAAATGGATAGGCTACATTTTCTCTTGGATTCATGTAGCTTTCTATAAAGTTTAATAATGAAGTTTTAATAATCATTCTAATTCTAAGATAATAGTGAAATCGAGTCGTAATGCAATGATCTGAAACTCTGATAAGTCAGTCACGGCATTCAACCTTCAGAGAGTTCATAATATTGACCATTGTAAATGTCTAAATTTGCTCTTAAAATGGACACATCTACCAGGAGCATAACATTTTTCTTCTTCACCATATTTTTAATTCCATTACAAATTATTATTTTTTTTTTGGTAATAGAATTGTAATGCTAAGTAACATCTCAAGATAAGAATACATATATAGAATCACACATAAAACATTTTAGAAGATATCCATTAAATTTTACTATCTGAACACAAAAAAGGACTTTAGCTAGAACTCAGATCATGCAAAGTCTATTTAGCTGCATCAATAAACACAATCCTACCTTCACTTGCACAGGTCCTGATAACTGTACATTGCTGCTGGCTGTAAAACCTGATTTATAATGAAGCTGAACTGACACGTGAAATTTGGGAAGGTTCCTCACATTATACAGGGTTTGGTGTCATCCAGTAAAACTAGCTAATGCTACACAAAAAAGCACTTTTATCATGTTAATAGTAAATGAGAGCTGAGACCAGTTTTGTCCATTTAGAACCACAAATGTGTTGCTGCAGTTGCCACTACTTTATTCATCAACAAGAAGATGGTATTAAATGGAAAACAAAAGTGCATTATTACTAATTGTTTCTGCCTATATTTTTTTATTTTGTTCCCATTTTTAGTTTATTAATAATTTACCTCGCAGACAAATCAGCTAATCTTTATTTCAAGACCATCATGTTGAACAATACTTTCTCCTATCCAAATGTAATGTGCACAGATGACTGTATTGAAATTCTGACTGAAGTCTATGTCTGGTACAGTTCATTTACTGGCTTTGAACCTGTTGTGTTTTGTGCTTTTGTTGTAGACCAAGTAGCATGAAGTCAGAATTGACCCCGTTTACTCTGTGAATCGTGTTCTTTTAATAATTACACTTCATATAGTAAAAATAAAGTTACATTTGGCATGCTAATGTGTGTTACTGCTATCTTGAAGTTAACCTGAAAGATATCAGTTATTTTGGTGTTTAATTTTATCAGATCTTAATTAGTTTCACTAGGTTTCTGCTATACGCAAAGTTCAGTTAACAACTATTGTTCACAGTTGAAGCAAGTTTAGTCAAATTTTTTTTACATGTTTTTTTTCCAGTGTAATATCTGTTGATAACTGATACATTCCTTATAAAACTCCCTAAAATTGACACGTACTGAAGGAGTCTGGGAGAATAAATTGATGTTTTCTTTTTCTCTCTTAGTAAAATGTGACAATAGCATTTCACAATCTTTCTAAAGATGAATATGACTAGATCATTTCCAAGTACAAGTATCATAAAAATACTGACAAATAATTCCATTACAAAAAGTAGTTTATCAATAAGTCACATACACACATAAAGCACAACAATACAGGACATGCATCATTTGATTTATTGAATCCCATTACAAGTTGAAAACTGAAGTCATGTACATTCCATCCAGTTAAACATGCTGTAATGAGTTATTTGAGAACTTTTACTGTACATTCATGAATGAATCGCTGTCATCAGCAGTCTGGTGTGAATCTCTCACACATGATCACACTGTACATCAGTAGATGTGGTCTGTCCCGTTTCAGTCCAGACTCTCTTCAGTCTGGAGCAGCAGTGAGGCGTCCTGATGATGTTCTCAGCGTCACTTCTCATGAACACATACAGCAAACAGTCCACAAGTGGGTTTAACACATAAAGAACAACAGTAAACTTAGCCCAAGTGGGAATTAGATCAAGTCTGTATTTGCCCAATTTTACAAACACAAAAAGACTAATTTGCAAGGGGAGGATTAGAAAGGTGTAACTGATCACCACAAAGAACAGAGGAGCCAGAACTATCCGCTTCTTTAGAGGAGTGAGAGAGAGACCTGCATGAACCTACAAAACACAGAATGATGACTGGGTAGGGGATGAAGGGCATTATATACAGTATATCAGGGCATTTATCAATAAGCAAACTGAAATAACAATAAAAGGTATAAGCCAACCGGTCAGTGACGTATACACAAGACATTTGAGTGAGCGATGAGACCTGTGCCAAACAGGATGAGCGATCACACTCTAAAAAATGCTGGGTTAAATATAACCCAGCGCTGGGTTAAAAAGGGACAAACCCAGCTATTGGGTTGTTTTGACCCAGCGGTTGGGTTCAAAACCCAACCGCTGGGTCATATTATACCAGCATTTTAATCCAGCATTTTTTAGAGTGCAGAACGTATCTCTCCACGGCTATACATGTTATGAAATACAAACCTGTGAAACCAGCCCACATCATTGTGATGCATATGGTGATTAACCAGTAGAAATTGATTGTATTGTGTAGTAGTAACATGCAAACAATCTGGATCACCATATGCATCACAATGCATATGGTTCACTCAGATCATGGGAGTTTCAAGGCAAGAAATAATTGAAATATAGACAGTGTCTCCAGTTATGAGTGGTTCATAGTCATCTGGGTCGTTTATGCTTTGATTGTAAGCATCATAGTTTGGCTCGGCTGTGGTGTTGTAAAGATCACTGTCAGATGTAGTATTGAATGATGATCTGGGAGTTTCCATCACCGAAATGCAGAACTAGTGAATCAAATTAATGAAAAGGTGTGTTGCTCCTCACTCTTGCTGTCTTGTCTTCAACGAAATAGATGCCAGATGGAGGATTCAGGACTTTTGGTCTATAAGGCACATCAGTTGAGTCACATTATTATCAAATCAACATGTGTAGACAATATTCTAAAATAATTCCTAATTTTACTCAAAATACATCTTGTTTGCAGCTTAATACAGTTGAATAAGTCCTTCTTATTATCCAATGTTCCTCTTTATCTAAAAAGAAAAAGCTGAACACATTTCAGTATTTGTATAAATCATAATATTTAAGAGGAGATTATTATACAGAACAACATGAACGGTAAGGACTCTGGAACATAAAGTTTGGATGGCAAATTACTAGCTTGCAAAGGCTCTTGCACATGTACTGAAACACCTTCATATTTCTGGATCTTGTTCTTGTTCGATGATCATTGCTGAATCAAGCCCTTCTTTTAGAATCTGACTGACTTGTAAAAACGTCACGTGAAATTTGGGAAAGTTTCCCACATTTAAAACATATGGGTGTTGTTCAGTAAAACTAGAAAAATGATTCCCAATAAACAGCTTTTATTTTTAATAGATGATGAGGTCTGACTTCTATTTCATCCATTTAAAACCACTAATGTGATGCCACAGTTGACATGTTAATGAACACACTGATGGATAGAAAATGAAGAACAGAAAGATATCTTTATCTGCTGTTTCTGGGAGAATCATTTGTTCTTCCTTTAAAAACAAATCTATAAATGTATCAGGAATCATGCTATTTTGTTCCATTACTTAACATGTATCTGTATTTAATATTAGTAGGAGAGAAACCATGGAAAAATGGATAGATTTTCTCTGGATTTATGTAGATTTCTTGGCTATACCCGCAGCAGCTCTCATATGCAGAATCCACAAAGGACAATAACTGTAACTATAAAGTTTTAATAAAAATCATTCTATTTTTATGAGTATTGTGAAATCGGGCCTTAATGCAATGCTTTGAAATTCTGGTTAGTCAGTCACAGCAGTCTAAATTGGCTCATAAATCAAAAAATACTGTATCTATCAGGATCATAATGTTATTTATTATTATTAAAATACTATTTCTTTTCTGTTTATTTTAATATATCAGATCTGTTTAATCTGTTTAGAAATATCTAAATTTTAGTTCAAGGACTCCAACCAGGTAAATGTGCTGACATATATATTGATGGAAAGATCTCGGAATAGTTAATCTACCGATATAATCCTGAAATATATTGCACCTCTATAATTGACAGTTACTAAAGAAGTCTTGGAGAAGAAATTGTGGCTTTCTTTATTTCTCTCTCAGTAAAATGTGACAATAGTATTTTACAACTTTCTAAAAATCAATATGACTAGATCATTTCCAAGTACAAGTATTATAACCATACTGACATATAATTCCATTACAAATAGTAGTTTATGTACAGACATAAAGCACAACAGCACAGGACATGCATCATTTGTTTTATTGAATCTCATTACAAGATGAACACTCGAGTCATGCACATTTCATCCAGTTAAACTTGCTGTAATGAGTTATTTGAGAACTTTTACTGTACATTCATGAATGAATCCCTGACATCAGCAGTCTGGTGTGAATCTCTCACACATGATCACACTGTACATCAGTAGATGTGGTCTGTCCAGTTTCAGTCTGGACTCTCTTCAGTCTGGAGCAGCAGTAAGGCATCCTGATGATTTTCTCAGCGTCGCTCCTCATGAACACATACAGCAAACAGTCCACAAGCGGGTTTAACAGATAAAGAATAAAAGTAAAGATAAACAGACTAAGTGGGAATGTGTACACATGTAGAAGCAGAAAAAGACAAATTTGGAAGGGGAGGATTAGAAAGGTGTAACTGATCACCACAAATAACAGAGGAGCCAGAGCTAACTGCTGCTTTACAGGAGTGAGAGAGATTGAGTGAGAGAGAGACCTGCATGTGCCTACAAAACACACAATGATCACTAGATAGGGGATGAAGGGCATTATATACACCAGTTCATTTATAAAAAAGCAAATTAGACAAACAATAAAAGGTATAAGCCAACCGGTCAGTGAAGTACACACAAAATATTTGACTGAGCGATGAGACCTGTGCCAAACAGGATGAGCGATCAGAACGTATCTCTCTACGGCTATACATGTCATGAAATACAAACCTATGGAACCAGCCCAAATTATTATGTAACTAAAGAGCAAGCTAACGTTAAGTAGCAATGTGAAAACAATCTGTATGAGATCTGAAATGAGTAGATTTATGACAAAAACTGGAGCAGCTTGTTTAGATTTGATGAGAGAATAAACAGCATAAATAGCCAAACAGATCATGGGAATTTCAATGCTAGCAATGATTGAAGCAGGGACAGTGAGTAGAGTGTAATAGTAATCATATGTTTTCATCGTGCTTCGATTGTAATAGTTTGGCTCGGCTGTGATGCTGTAAAGATCACTGTCAGATGTAGTATTGAATGGAGATCTGGGAGTTTCCATCACTGGAAGTGCAGAACTAGTGAATAAACTGAATTAAAAGGATTGTTGCTCCTCACTCTTGCTGTCTTGTCTTCAATGAAATAGATGACAGATGGAGCATTCGGGACTTTTGGTCTAAAAGACACATCAGTTGAGTCACATTATTATCAGGTCAACATGTTTAGACATTATCCTAAAATAATTCCTTATATTTTATTCAAAATGCAGCTTGTTTGTGGCTTACTGCAGTTGAATAAGTCCTTCTTATTCGCTAGTGTTCCTCTTCATTTAAAAAAAAGCTGAACACATTTCAGTATTTGTATAAATCATATAATTTAAGAGGAGATTATTATACAGAACAACATGAACAGTTGGGACCCCGGGACATGAAGTTTGGATAGCAAGTTACTAGTCATGCAAAGGTTTTGTAGATGTACAGAAACACAATCCTACCTTCATTCATCTGTCTTGTTGTTGCTGGATCAAGCCCTTCTATCTGACTGCCCTGTAAAAATGTCTGGGTGTTGTTCAGTAATATAGCAAATGTTCAATTTTATCCATTTAAAACCACTAATACGATGCCACAGGTGACACATGTTTAGTAGCACAATGATGGATATAAAATGAAGAACAGAAAGATATATTTATCTGCTGTTTCTGGAAGAATCATTTGTGCTTCCTTTAATGTATAAAAATGATTTTCTTCAAAAATATATCAGGAATCATGCTATTTTGTTCAATAGTTAAAATGTATCAGTATGTTAATGTTAGTTCTTAGCAGACAAACTATGGGAAAATGGATAGGCTACATTTTCTCTTGGATTCATGTAGATTTCTATAAAGTGTAATAATTAAGTTTTAATAATCATTCTAATTCTAAGATAATAGTGAAATCGAGTCGTAATGCAATGATCTGAAACTCTGATTAGTCAGTCACGGCATTCAACCTTCAGAGAGTTCATAATATTGACCATTGTAAATGTCTAAATTTGCTCTTAAAATGGACACATCTACCAGGAGCATAACATTTTTCTTCTTCAGCATATTTTTAATTTTTGTTTTTTTTGGTAATGGAATTGTAATGCTAAGTAACATCTCAAGATAAGAATACATATATAGAATCACACATAAAACATTTTAGAAGATATCCATTAAATATTACTATCTGAAAACAAAAAAGGACTTTAGCTAGAACTGTCAGATCATGCAAAGTCTATTCAGCTGCATCAATAAACACAATCCTACCTTCACTTGCACAAGTCCTGATAACTGTACATTGCTGCTGGCTGGAAAACCTGATTTATAATGAAGCTGAACTGACACGTGAAATGTGGGAAGGTTCCTCACATTATACAGGGTTTGGTGTCTTCCAGTAAAACTTGCTAATGGTTTACAATAAACCCCTTTTATCATGTTAATAATAAATGAGAGCTGAGAACAGTTTTGTCCATTTAGAACCACAAATGTGTTGCTGCAGTTGCCACTACTTTATTCATCAACAAGAAGATGGTATTAAATGGAAGACAAAAGTGCATTATTACTAATAGTTTTTGCCTGTATTTATTTATTTATTTTTGCCAGTTTTTGTTTATTATTAATTTACCTCATTGAGAGGTCTACTTATATTTATTTCAAGACCATCATGTTAAAAAAAGATCATTTGTGTGTGTGATTGAAAGTTTATTTGATTTTTATAAAGCATAAAAAATTGAAATCAAAATAACTTTAAATTTGGTCTATTTGGTTATTTTTGGTATTATTTAGATTTTTGACAGAATAATTATTTTTGTAGGCTATGGCTTTACTCATGTCATCAATGTATACATTTATTATTAAAATACTTTCTCCCATCCAAATGTAATGTGCACAGATGGCTGTAATAATATTCTGACTGAAGTCTTTGTCTGGTACTGTTCATTTACTGGCTATGAACCTGTTGTGTTTTGTGCTTTTGTTAACACAGTAATGGAAATGAAAATGAAGAACAGAAAAATATCTTTATCTGCTTTTTTTCTGGAAGAATCATTTGTGTTCCTTTCTATGCAATAAAAAAAAAAATATATATATACATGAATATAACTATTTTGTTAATTTATTTAAATTGATCAGATATTAAATGTTAGCTCTTAGGAGAACAACCAAGCAAAATAAAGTAATAAATAAAATGATTATTACTATTTAAATTAGTTTAGTATTTATATTAAAATAATATTTCTTGTATTGACCTTCTAATGCTTTTTTACTGATTCTGTTTAATCTGTTTTGTTTCAGTTTTAATTGCAGAGTCCACCAGGTAAATGTGCTGACGTATGAATTGTTGGAAAGATTTTACTAAAGTTTCAGAATAGCTTCATCATTTAATGATACATGTATGTGGGCAAACACACAGTGCACATACACACAGACACCACTGCTGCAAAATCCAGCATAAACTGGTTGGCTGGTTTTAGGGGGGTTTTGGACACTTTTCAGTATTTTAACCACTTTCGCTTTAGCTCTCCTCCCACAAATGAAAGAATGCTGTGTGTGTGTGTGTGTGGTCCTTCAATTCTTGTAGCGGAGGTCAGAATTGTCACACTCTTTGTGTTGGTGGTCCTTCATTAGGCACACACGCCGCTCCATCTCCTCTCGGGAAGATATACCAGTTAAAACACACTCAATAATGACAGATAACTTGAATAAAAATTGGGTAGCCGAGAGGACTTCTAAATTTGGTCAGACTAGTATCGAGTAGTTTATATTGTACACACGGACACCACATGCGCCAGCCAGCTCTGGGCTTCAGGTGCCCAATAGTGGTACTGTATTTTGTATTCCCACACACACACACACACACACACACACAAACAAAAAAAACACACACACACACACACACACTTAGGAGTAAAGCTCTATATAGAACCTTTAGTGAGGCACTTCATAAATATAACTTTTTAGGGGTTCCCATTGTGGGATAATTTTATTGATTACTTGAATTACTTATTTAAATTTGTTTTATTTAATTTTTGTTTTGATTAGAAATCATGTTCCAGAGGGGCCCCTCAGTAAATCGTGTTCTCCCCCTCTGGGGGTCCATCGTTGGGCCCTTGGAATCATCCTAACCTTCCCACCCCTTATGGCTCCCCTGGCTGTGAGAATGTTTGTGCTTTATTTTAAATGCAAAAAAAAGGAAAGAACCAAAACAACTTTTAAGCATGTTTTTATTTCTAAAAATGCTTAAGTCTGTTGGAAATACTCAAATATGCTCTTTCTTCCCATTAGAAATGAAAGGGCAGGTATGGTAGCCAGAATTAACTACACCCACTTTAAGTTATTTTAGCTATGGACATATTGCGTTCATGTGAATACTGGTATACCTCTGATTGTTTGGTCTTTGAACAATTTGATGTGAAATGCAGTGGCGTTCTGTCCATATAAGCTGCGAATGCTCCGCATAACCAGGCTATTTGAGAAAATAAGTTCACGGGCTAATTAATATAAACACGGAAAAAGAAAAAACGTCAATCTTTTAGTGACGTCCATACCAGTGGTCAGAATAAATATGTGGTGATTACTTAAGCTAACGGGGGACCTATCAAAAAAAAAAAAACACAACTCCGCACAGGTTGCAGCAGGGTTGGCGAGCCCTAAATTTTGCAACTGGGGGGGGGCGGGCGGGGGCCAAGCGAAATGCGACGACCACTTCAAAAATTATAATAAAATTTTTTTAATCCCCATGAATCATAAGCAGTGTCTCCCAACTACCTGTTTTCCGAATTGGTGCTAATGTGATGTCACATTAGCCACAGGCCCCGCCCACGAATGTTGACAGACACTGCTGTTTTAACATAGAACCGCCCTGAGCGAATTCACAGCGAGTTGTACACAGTCCGCCATTGCTGCACTGAAGAGAATGTCTCCCAATTGTTTTAGGTGTTCTGTAGCTGGATGTGTGTATCCACATAGCTCTCTCCTTACTCCTGAAATCTGAGCCGCTGAAGACAAGGTGGATTAATTTTGTTTTCTAAGAAAATGCTCCCTCAACTCTACCGAAATTCGTTTATGTCTGCGTGAATCATTTTACACTAGACTATCGGCTTTCTTCCGTCTTAATGAGGGTTTCAAGTATAATCAGTTTGCACAAATTTGTTCCTGAAGGATGGACAAGTGCGAACCTGTTTCATGATCGCAGCTACACCTCCGAAGTATCACACGTCATATTTTGTTTTTCAAATTGCCTTTCTGAAAGAGCTTCTTGGCACTTTGTAAGGCTAGTGTTGCTAAAGCTACCATTGTCTCTGCCTGTTTTCAGTGATGCTGCCTTCATGTGCTACCAGAATGATCAAATGTGGTAGTTAAAAATTGCTTATGAAAGCAATGTGAAGTCGACTGCTGGAATTAGTCAAGCTCATAATCACAAGTGGGGCTTATAAAGTTTGTATGGCACCATGAGTTATTTTTATCGCGCCGTGCTCCCGTCTGTGTAATTCATAAAGTGCATTTTTTTATGCACAGTACAATCAGATGACTGACTTTTAAACGGAGTGCGTTTTCTGTAAAGATAACAGGCTTGTACTAATAGTGGAGTGTTTATTTGCAAAGGCTAGCACTGGTATTGCTGGAGCTTGCAATAGAGTCTGCAGAGCTTGAGCTCTTGAAGCTCCGCCCTCTTCTCCACTTATTTGCATTTAAAGGGAAAGACAAAAACGGCGCGTTTCGGCTCATACCCTAAAAAGCTATTAAAAAATGATCTGTAAGGTATTTTGAGCTAAACCTTCACACACACACTCTGGGGATATCAGAGACTTATTTCACATCTTGTAAAAAGGGCTATAATAGGTCACCTTTAAAGAGTTAGGAATAAGTACGTAAAATGATTTATTTGCCAAATGGCAGTAATTTTCTTTAAAGGCACAATATGTATGTTTATTAAAATATCCAAAAACCACTAGAACAGTGTTATATTTTTTGCTAACTTGTGTACTTACATTATCCCAAATGTTTTGAAGGATGTTTAAATCCAGAGAAATAAGCAATTTTATCTAGTGACACGGAGCGTGTCCATAGTGTCATTGTGTCGCCTGCTAATGATGTCATAATTTTCCGGTTTTGTTTGTGAAACACCAAAGACGCTTTAATATGTTGTGTGTTTTAATAGACCGATGAGCATTATAACAGAACTTTCAAATGTATCTAGTATGATAAAAAACAGCGCTTTACCTAGCACGAACCTGGAAGGGTTCGACTGTGGCGTAATCAAAGCTCCGCTGCTTTCGAGCCGTGTGTCACGCTCGTTCAGCGGCCTCGTTTCGCTTCGACTGCTTCGACCATTCTACTACGTTAATAAATCATTAGCTCAGCCATGAACATGATTTCTGCCCGAGTCCCGTCAGATTGTATCGGCTGTGGGGATGAAGACGACAATTCCCATGATTCCACACTCAGTCACGGCCTTTGATTCTTTGTTTTGTTTTGAATACGTGCCCTCCAGCGGCGGAAATTACATATTGTGCCTTTAAATCTACATCAGTTGAGGTTGCTTCTGGGCGAGCGGATTCTCCGCAGGTTTCACGCCTCCACTCTATCGCTATATGACCTGTCAGGATTGTAGTGCATTCTCATTGGCTTGCTGGCCTGTGGCTGATTTCATGCATGAGGTAAGCTGTCCGCGAAGTGCTCGCCCAAAAAATGCGCTGTTGCTGTCAGATCTCAATTGCCAAAAATCACATTGTGTTTTATGCAAAACCAACTCGACTAAATAAAAAAAAAACTAAAATGTTTTTAATTTTTTTACATTTCTTTTTTTCTTGAAGCAAACAAATTTTAAAAGTCCCACTGGAAACATATCTTCTCCACAGTTTGGTCGATAAGTCAATAAGGTAGTTACGGTTTCTCCCCTGCTATGCCGTAGAATAACCATTTTTGGTTCCACAAATAACCATTGTCAAAGGTTCTTTATAGGGAATCATCTCTTTCTTACCTTTTTATAGTCTGAAGAACCTTTGGTAAACAGAATGTTCTTCCATTGAAACCATTTAGACAAAAGTTATCTATGGCCCGGGTGAATCGCCTTTTTTTAAGAGTGTATGCAACGATGTTTGAAAGATACAATTATTGTCAACATGCAGTTTGGTTAATAAAAACAAAAAATTGTATAAAAATGTGCGGTCTATACAACTCTCTCTAACAAATCAAACAGAAAACATAAATCCTCTAACTTTGTTCAACATTAAGGCTAACTGGAGCTATGAATACTGACGTGCAACTACTCTCTTCTCTCCCTATCTCCTTGTCGTATGTAAACGTATATTTAGGCTGTGCAATTATTCAAATTCAGACCCTGCAGGATACATGTAGGGACTGCCGCCACAATTACGTAATGGTTCAAAGTGGCAATTAATCGTTCAAAGTTCACTTATGTTATTGTGTGTGCTTAAGATGCATTTTTTTTCTTTCTACATGTTATCTTAAGGTTTTTTTCCCATTATTTTATTTTAGTTTTAGTATAACATTATAATACCATTCATATTTTTACTTTTTTATAGTTTAAAGAAGAAACCAATCCGATGTATAGTTGACATTTGAGGCTTAATACTATAGAAAAGCACTAAAAGTTTTTCAGGGTGAGTGTTTTCAACTTGTTTATTTTCATACGCACAAGGGACAAAACGAACAGTTGCATCAGAGAGCAATTGGTAGGGTAGGGGGGGGGGAACATCATTTAATGTAAATTGTGATAATTGTAATTAATAATCGCAATTACAATTTCAAAGGGAATAATCGACAATTATGATTTTTTTTTTGTCATAATCGTGCAGCCCTAATGTATGTCCAAGTAAAATGGTTTTTAAAAGATAGGGCGGGACTTGATTTTGTTCATAGGGAGTTGATTGGATGGTTGGAAGCTTGTGGTTTGCTATTGGTCGATCTCATGTGAGTAACAGGTTGTCCCCACCCTCACAATGAAAAACACTTCATCAGAGAAGAGAAAAAATGATTTTGATTTCATGGTGACTTTGAGCAAAACATGTTAAGAGAAGCAAAGGAGACATTATAGAGATCTCATTTGTTATTTTTCTTTTTAGTTTGACTTCCCTCTCACGCTATCTCTCTCTCTAAAACACACACACACACACACTGCCTTTCTATCACACCCAGAACACCCGAACTGCCGTGATCCTGTATTTCAATGTGAGCCTATCTCTCTCAACGCTCGCTCAAATAGAGGGTAAATCTCTGAGATAACTGATAATATACCACTCCTCTTTCCCTGCAGAGACACATGGCCATTTAAACAGACCCTGATTTACATCGAAAACTTCCATATGGTGTGTGGCCCGAGGACCGCTACTGAATCTTTTCTGTTATCTTGTTTGTTTGCCTTGAGTTTTATGTGGTTTCCTCCTTCCGGTTGCCTGCGGCAACCACTGTAGTTAAAGCATCCACGGCCCTCTCGACTTGCCGTAAGCGCTGACTTTTGTTAAGACTACCGCTGATCCTTTGGTGGCTCACAGGAGAGGTTGAAATTGTTCCTATAATTAATATATATATGTATATAATTTAGTATACCAGTCTGGCGAGTAAACTAAAAAATGTACTAGCCAATGGGGATTCAATAGCCAAGGTGTCCGTATAGAGGGTTGATAGTCCTCTGCTGCTATATCAGTATAGAGATTTTTAAACTGTACGTTTGATCTTCGGCTGATTGGAAAGGGGCATTTAATTCCAGCCCTGAACATTCAAGCTGTTTATTCATTTTTCTATCCCTGAATGAAAAATGAAAAATGAAGCTGAATTCAAATTCATATTATAAAAAAACTAATGACGGCTGATCAGTGACCCCCAGGGCTGCATTTATATGATTAAAAATACAATAAAAACTGATATTGTAAAATATTGTTACAGTTTAAAGTAACCGTTTTCTATTTTAATATAGTTCAAAATGTAATTTATTCCTGTGATCAAAGCTAAGTTTTCAACATCATTACTCCAGTCTTCAGTGTCACATGAGCCTTCAAAAATATGCTGATTTAATGAACATTTCTTATTATTATCCCTTTGAAACAGTTGTGCTGCTTCATATTTTTGTGTATGTATATGTATATAATTTTGTGTAAAACTTTATATATACTATGCATTTTGAATAATGTTCTATAATAATTATAATATTTTTAAAAGTTTTTGCAGTACATGAAAATTATTTTCAATTTGTTAATGTTAAAAAAAGGGGGAAAAATTGACTAAAAATTTAAGAAGACTAAAAATGTGCATATTATGCACCATATACGCATTATATGCTGTAGTAATAGTATGCTAGTATGCTATTTCAAACACAGTCATGTTGTAGCCATGGACCTCTGTGGCCTCCTGCAGAGGAAGCTGCCAAAACTGACCTCTGACCCCCCGTCCACCTGCAGCACATCAAAGTCCTGCGGTTGAACTCATCATAAACTCTCTGATGAGCCTCTGATTGCTGTTGTTAAATTCACCTCTGACCCATGAGAGCGAGAGTGCACAGGTCTGTGTCATCATTCATTTCCGGCTGACCTGTAGGAAAACAGCATGAAGTTGTTTGTGTCACTACTAATGAGGGCTGATTGGTGAGAGGAGGCTTGTGCCTTTTCACCACGTCGACTTCAATGAGACAGCACATTCATCAGCGATTACCGCTCTTCTCCATCCCTCTCTCTTATTTCATTACAGCCTCGCTCAGACCAGAGAGAATCGATGTTTCCTCATTAAAAGCGCTCTTATTGAAATGAGCAGCAAACGGACGTTTTAATGTGCCATAATATGGCACAGCTGGTGACGAGCATTTCCATAGCGGGAAATCAGCACCAGGAGTGGGAGGCTGGAAAAGGACACACTCATCCGCAAAGAGCTAAAGAAACAAACAAAACAGACGGGAAAAAATATGATATTTAAATGATGGTGCAAAAGATATGTGAACAGAAAATACAGGGGAAACAAATGAAAAATGTGATCAGATTTTATGTGCATCCAAATGTAATACAAGGTACTATTATATATCTATTTTTCGATTATTATTATTATTATTATTATAATTAATGAATCACAAATCTGCTTTTTTTCAGATGATTTTGACGAAATCATTTTAACATATATTTTTTTCAATGAAAAAAATACTTGTTGCTATTCATTGCCAAAACGATATGAAAACAAATCTAAATTTTCTGTAAAATTGTTGTTTTTACATTGTCTGTTTTTTTATTATTAGCTGATTTAATTTATCAGCATTTGTGTACGTTAACATAAATACGTTTTTCTTTAAACCACAAAAGAAATATAAAAATTTGTTTTTTTTTAGAAATGGGAAAAAATGGGAAATTACAAAAAAAATTGTATTCATGGTCATTGGTGTGTATGAAACTGTTCTTTTTGACATTAAACATAGAAACAGTTACATACACACTGGTAAAAATAATGGAAATGTTGATCAAACGTTTAATGCCATCAAACATAATACTATGTTATAGACTATAAGTTATAGCTATTCCACAGAATAATGGATATATTTAGTTAATTTAACACTACTGAAACTGCTGATTTTCATTCTTATGAGTTTTTTGCTAATTTTTTTTATTTGATTTAGGTTTTAAGATTATAAAAGTTTAGTTGATTTAGTTTTATTTATTTTCGTCTTCAATTTTTATATATTATATATATATATATAATATAGATATTATATATATTATATATAATAGATATCTATAAAATATATATATTTATTTATTTTTAATTTTTTTATATTTGAAACTTTTTTACAAATGTTTATATTTATTTTTTTCAATTAAAGTTTCTTTTTCAAGTAATGAAATATGTCAGTTACGATCATAACCCTGCAGTGATTTCTGTGGATGTGCTATCTGAGACTCAACAGGATCATTTCTGAAACCCACTTTCCCCGTAACGCACCCTAGGAAGTGAAACAGCTTGTAAAGTTATGTTCAGAAATCACCCAAAGAACTTAAACATCACCAGGAGCAACATAAATAGTTTGAACGAGCTACTTGTAGAATGAAATACAGGCAGACGTAGGAAATTGAGGTTCCCACTACAAAGATGAACACAGCCGGCACTGGCAGAGCTTTACGACGCCACAGCTGCCAGCAGCCGCCAAACACTGAGAGATTTCCAGAGATGTCGTTAGCTGATCGGTGAAGGGATTTTGTTTTGAACAGAAGCAAGGTTACTGGAGCTCACAATGAATGGAGAAAAATATCCTTATTTTACACTGATAAAAGCATCAGGCCAAAGTGGAGGAAATTATAGGTTAAGATTATCTAATCGTTCAGTGTTCTGTTGGTTAATGGCTCTGAGAAAAATAAGCATGCTTGAGATGATGAAAAGGAGAAATGTTTTCAAAACCTGTTTCAAATGAGTCTGCCACGTTTCCATTCATAGACGAGTGTTGAAAAACCTTTACCATTTTCAATTTAATGTTGATTATTTGCAGAAAAGTAAATATATTTGTACAATTTTACTCATAATAATTATTAATGTCAAAATGTTTTAAAACATTTTCTTCAAAAGACATACTGTCATTTAAAAGTATGGGGCTGGTTAGATAAAAAAAATTAAATAAAGAAGTTTCTTCCACTCATCAAGGCTGCATTTAGTTAAAACTAGAGTAAAATCAGTTAAATGAGAAATATTATTACAATTTAAAAATAACGGTTTTCTATTTTAATATATTTTAAAACGTATTATTCCTGTTAAGGCCATTGCTGAATTTTCAGCAACCATTACTCGAGTTTTCAGTGTCACGTGATCCTTCAGAAGTCATTCTATGCTGATTTGCTGCTCAAGTGTCACGAATCCGGTCTATAAACTTCAATTCACTCACCACCAGAGGTCACCCTTCCATTTCATTGACTCTCGCACTACACAACTGTTGCATAGCACCCCGGACTACAAATCCCATCATTCATTGCACTGATTGCACACAGCGCTGATTGCACACAGCTGTAACCAATCACATATTCCCTATATAACACTCACTCTGATCCTTTCCCCCTGCCGAGTATTGTATAGCGTTTATCACTCTCATAGCGATAGCTACTCTACGGAGCCTGTCTAGTTTGTCCATAGCTTTAGCTTAGTCTTGCCTTGTCTGTTTTCTCGTGTCCTGATCTTTGCCTGTGTACCTCGGATTCCCCCTCTCGTCTTGCCCTATTCGAATACTGTTTGCCCCTGCCTGGACCTTTGCCTTGTACCTGGATTTATCCCTCTAGTCTCGCCCTGTTGTTCTTGTTCTGCGATCGAAGACCACGCTAGCCCTAGGAATATTCTTTGTCCTGCCTGTGATATACCCATGTTATCTGACCCTTGCCTGTTTATTGACCACACCTTTGTAAATAAAGCCTTGCACTTGGATCTGCACGTCTCACGTCTCAGTCACTCTGTTACAGAATACTCGGCCACATGAGGATCCAGCGGCTTTTCTAAAGGACATTGGCCAGGTATGACCACAGCAATTCTGCTACTTGCTCTCAAGCAGGGCACACGATCACTTGAGGGTTACATTGCGGAATATTTGGCTTTGGCTAATGGCTCAGAATTACCGGACTGCATGTTAATTGACTTCTTCTGTGATGGCCTTAACCAGCCTTTAAAATCAAGAGTGATTCATGAGGGTCCTCGTCCGTCTCTAAGTGATTTTATGGACTAAGCTCTATTATCTGTTGGTTCAGCGTTCACTGTGGGTATCGCGAAGGAACGCAACCCCGCACTCACTCGTGTAATGGCGGCCGCACTAGAGCACGCTCACAAAATGGTGGTGACAGTGGAGCCTGATTGCAAAATGGTGGACACAACAGCACCCCGTTATGTCACAGCTACCAATCCTGAGTCAAATCAAGTCCCAGTTGATCGTCATGAATCAAGTCAAGTCACAGCTGATTGTCATGAGTCTAGTCAAGTCACAGCTGATCTTCATGAGTCAAGTCAAGTCACAGCTGATCTTCCTGAGTCCAGTCAAGTCACAGCTGATCTTCCTGAGTCCAGTCAAGTCACAGCTTATCGTCATGAGTCCAGTCAAGTCACAGCTGTCATCCAGAGTCCCTTCACGTCACAGCTGATCATCCAGAGTCAAGTCAAGTCACAGCTGATCTTCATGAGTCAAGTCAAGTCACAGTTGATTTTCATGAGTCAAGTCAAGTCACAGTTGCCCTTCATGAGTCAAGTCATCGCTGATCATTCTGAGTCAAGTCAAATCTCAGCTGATCTTCCAGAGTCATGTCATGTCCTGTCTGTTGCACCAAGATCGTCAGGGTCAGTCTTTCGGTATCCCAGTCTGGTATCTAGTGTGAGGGATACACCACTGGTGTCTGCACGCACAGCTGGTATCCCCAAACCCACTCACTCTAACCCTTCTGTTCCTGAACTAATTCCCCTGTCTGAAGTGTTTCCCCTGATGGGGATCGCTTTTTGTTGTGTTTGGGCTGCATACTCCTCCACAGAACTCCCAGAGGCGGCAGCACCCCCTATTAGGTCTGCAGAGTCGGTGGCTGAAGCTAGAAGTCTCTCCTGAGGTGGTGGTGCTCGCTGATGTGTTCCCCGAAGCGATGGTGCCCACTACAGTTTCTCCAGAGCTGGCGGCACATGCTGCAGTACCTTCCGAAGCGGCGGAGCTCGCTTTAGCTCCTTGCGTGGAGGTGGCGCCCCCAGAAACGCACTTTCTACCTGTCATGTCAAGGTCAAAGGAACCTTTGCCAAACTCTCCCTGTATCCTGAGGGCACTACTGTAGAACCTCCAGAGGTGGCGACACCCGCTGCAGAACCTCTAGAGGTGTCAGTAGTACCCACCTGTGAACTCTCTGCTCGCCCATTCTGTCACGGCTATGGAGGCCGTTTGTGAGCTCTTTGCCTGTCCCGTCACGGCTATGGAGGCTGTATGTGAACTCTCTGCCTGTCCTGTTATGGCTATGGAGGCTGTCTGTGAATCCTCGTCCTGCCCTGTCAGGGTTATGGAGGCCGTCTGTGAACCCTCTGCCCATCCTTTCACAGCTATGGAGGCCGTTTGTGAACTCTTTGCCTGTCCTGTCACGGCTATGGAGGCCGTCTGTGAACCCTCTGCCTGTCCTGTCACGTCTATGGAGGCCGGTTATGAACTCTTTGCCTGTCCTGTCACGGCCAAGGACGCCGTCTGTGAACTCTCTGCCCGGTTTGTGAACTCTCTGCCCGTCCTGTCACGGCTAAGGAGGCCGTCTGTGAATCCTCGTCCTGCCCTGTCATGGCTATGTAGGCCGTCTGTGAACCCTCTGCCCGTCCTGTCACGGCTATTGAAGCCGTCTGTGAACTCTCAGCCTGTCTTGAAACGGCCATGGAAGCCGTCTGTGAACTTTCAGCCTGTCCTGTAATGGCTACGGAGGCCGCTTTTGAACTTTTGTCCTGCTCTGAACTGGTCATGGAAACCCTAAATGAACTTCTTGTGTTCCCTGCCTTGGCCCCTGAAACCATGGATGCACTGCCTGCATTGTCTGTCTCTGTTTTCCCTAGTCCCCAGTCTCTGCCATGGGTCCCGGCTCTGTCTGCTCTGCCATGGTGGTCCTCTTCTCCGCCGTGGTGGTCTATTGCATGTCATCCCTGACTACATATCCCATCATCGATTGCACACATCACTGATTACACACAGCTGTAACCAATCACACATTCACTATATAACACTCACTCTGATCCCTTTCAAACGGCCAAGTATTGTATAGCGTTTATCACTCTCATAGCGATAGCTACTCTACGGAGCCTGTCTAGTTTTTCATAGCCTTATCTTAGTCTTGCCTTGTCTGTTTTCTCGTGTCCTGATCTTTGCCTGTGTATCTCGGATTCCCCCTCTCGTCTTGCCCTATTCGGATACTGTTTGCTCCTGCCTGGACCTTTGCCTTGTACCTGGATTTATCCCTCTAGTCTCGCCCTGTTGATTCTGTTCGCCGATCGTAGACCCACGCTAGCCCTAGGAATATTCTTGTGTCTTGCCCTCTATATACCTGTTGCCATTGTCTGACCCTTGCCTGTTTCTGACCATGTCGGTTAATAAAGCTTCGCACTTGGATCTGCACGTCTCACGTCTCAGTCACTCCGTGACATCAAGAAACACTTCTGATTATTAGTAATGTTGAAAACAGTTGTGCTGCTAAATGTTTTCTCAGAATTCTTTGATTAATAGAAGGTTCAAAACAACAGTCTTTAGTAACATTATAAATATCTTTACTGTCCATTTTGACCATTTTAATGTGTCCTTACTGAATAAAATTTAAATTAATTTCTTAAACTTAAAAAAAAAAACGTATATTATATTAAGTTACCAGCATTTGTCTACATTAACACAACACATTTTTTTTTGCTCTAAACCACACAAGAAATATCAGAATTAATTTTTGTTCAGAAATTGAAAACATGTTTGGTGGATTCATGCCATTGTTTGTATAAAACTGCATTTGTAATGTCTTTTTGAAGAACTTCAATGAGTGTCAGTCACACCACCGACACAATCCAGCCAACGCTGGCATGTGTAAGAGCTTAACAGGAGGATAGAACAAGAATTCATCAGCAGTCAGATGTTTACAAGAAGCAGCCGCTCTGCGTTATTCCCAGGTTACGTGCGCTATAGACCTGGTGATTAATAATGGTTTATTTTGCTAACTGTGAAAAACACATGTGGAAACGATCTGAGGAGTTTAAAATATCGTCTTTATTCCAACGAGGTTGACAGATAGAGGTGAACAAAGACGTCTATTGTGGCTGATCAGCAGCTGAGTGTTTTATTAGCACAGGTGAAGCCTGGTTTAGTTATCTCTCAGAGCAAAACGAGCCTCTATTTTTAATTTATGACACGAAAGGTTAGACAGGGTTAGAAGTGTGAGTTTCTCAACCGGTTCTTCTTCTGTTTCCTCTATCTTTTCGGAGCATGTCTCTTGGGAAAAGCATTGGATGGATGTTGCGAATTTGACACGCTTTTCTCTTTCTCTTCTCCTCCTGCTGGAGTTTTGTGCTTGCATCTTGTGTTTATGATTTGCCACACCCTCCGACACACAATCAGGAACTAATTAAAAGTTACAAAAGTTATGAGTTTCAGAAGTTCACAAGTGCGAGAGTAACTTTTTGATAGCAGATGTGGCACAACAGTTTGCCGTGAAGCGTGTGGGCCTTTCTGCTTCCTCTCGAGACAAGAGCTGCTCACAGCCAAACAATCAACAACACTCTCCATCACCACAGAGACCAGCACACACAGAACAGAGAGACCAGAGCAAATGAAAGGAACGGATTAAGGAAAGGGAAAAGAGGGAAGTGAAACGAAAAGGAAAGGGAAACAGACAGCAGGCGAAAAAGATAGGGGAAGGATTAAAAAATGGGAGAAAGAAAGAAAGAAAGAAAGAAAAAAAAGAAAGGGGAAAGGAAAATACTTAACAGTGAAAGGGTGGAACAAGTGAAAGAAAGAAAAAGCGAGAAGAGGAAAGAGGATATCAAATGGGAGGAAAATGAAAAATATTAAGAAAAGGAAATAAAAATAAGAGAAGAAAAAAATAAGGAAAAAAGCAATGAAATGAGAAAGGGAGGGGCAAAAGATACAGACAGGAAAAAAACAAAGGTTTTGGGGGGGGGGCAAAATCACAAAAGAAATTAAAGGAAAAATACAAAGGAAGAAAGGAAATGTGGGGAAAGGGAAAAACAGAAAGATATCAACAGGAAGAATAAGAATTAAGGACTGGAGAAGAGGGCAGTAAAAAAAGAAAGAAAAATAGGGAAAAGAAGGAGGGAAGGAAGGAAAGGAAAGGAAAGGAAAGGAAAAAGAAGGAAATGAAAGTAAAATTAAAGTAAATTATATGGAAAATAAAAAGGAAGGGAAAAAAGTAAAGGGAATGGGAAATATAAGGACAGAAAGGAAAATGAAAAGGGGAAAGCTATCGACGGGAAGGGAAGAGAAAGGAAGGGAAGAAAGGAAGGAAGAAAGAAACATTACATGAACAGTGAAAGGGGGAAAGAAAAGAAAATGAGAAGAGGAAATAGGATATCAAAAAGGAGGATTTAATTCATATTAAATAAAATAAGAGATGGGGAAAAATAAGGAAAAAAGCAATGAAATGAGAAAGGAAAAGGGCAAATGATAAAGACAGGAAAGAAAAACAAAGGAGTATAAATATCAAAAGGTAGAGGAAAAAGGGAAATAGAAAGAGAAAAGGAAAAGATGGTGAAAGGAAAGAGATGAAAGGGAGGAAGGAAATATTGGGAATGGGAACATGGAAAGATATCAAAAGGAAGAAAAGGGATTTAGGAATGTGGAAAGGGGAAGTAAAAAGGAAAAATGAATGTGGAAAGGAAATTTAATTGGAAAAGTGAAAATATAAGGAAGGAATAAAAAAGTGAAAATGGAAAGGAAATGAAAAGGGGAAGGAGAAGGAGAAAGCTATCAAAAGGAAGAGAAAAAATTAAAGGAAATGGTGAAAGGAAAAGAAAAGAGAAGTAAGGAAGGAAGGAAGAAGAGAAATGGGGAAAGGAAACTTAAAAAGTATTAAGCAAATGGGTAAAATGGTAGGGGAAAAGGAAAGAGAAAAAAATGGAAAAGAAAAGAAAACAGAAAAGGCAAAGCAAGGAAATGAAAAAGGGGAAGGGGAAAATATAAGGAAGTAAAAATGAAAAAGACAAATTTAAAGGAAAAGGAAAAGATACATAAGGGAAAACTATCAAAAGGAAGGGGGAAAAGAAAATAGAACGAAAAAAGGAAAGGGAAAAAATAGAGAAGGGGAGAGGAAAATTATCGATAAGAAGGAAAATCATTAAGGACAGGTGAAGAGGGGGAAGTGAAAAGGAAAGAAATGTAAAGGACGTTATAGGAAAAGAAAGAAAAGGGAAAGGAAGGAAAAAAGGAAAGGCAAGGAAACGGAAACAAAAGGAAGGGGAAAATATAAGGACGTAAAAGGAAATGAAAGATAGGGAAAGGGAAAAGATTTTGAATGGAAACAAAAAGAATGATGAAAGGAAATCTGTCTTTCGAAGTATATCTCAGATGAATGCCAGCATGATAAAAGCACTTGTGGGTGTGTTTATTGTTTAGTGTGTGTGTGGTGTGTTGTGTGTGGGTTTTGGTACTGACAGGCTATGATTTTTCCACCTTTCCTCACAAACACTGATTAGAATCTGGTCATGGAGCCGCTGCAGAAACACTGATGTTAGAGAGAGAGAGAGAGAGAGAGAGAAGAGAGAGAGAGTGTTTTTTGTATGACACACACCGAACAATGACGCTACTGCATTTTTCATTACAAGCAGCCGCTGAATACAGTTTAAGACTCCTGAGAAGAAGAGAAAAATGAAAGTTCAGTGAAATGAAATGAAAGTGCATGCTGCTACAGCTGTCAAGCTCCAAAAAAGACAACAGAGCACCGTCAAAGTAGTTCACACGACCCATGAGCAGTGGTCTTCATCTTTTAAAGCCACACATCAGTGTCACAGTCAACAAAAAAACTTTTGTTACTAACAATCCCACTGAAAATACATATAACTGTGCTTCAGTTAACAACCGGGTGAGCAAATGCTGACAGATTTATCATTTTTAAAGGACTATCCATTGAATTATTAAAGATGCGCTGCTTCATTTCTGCACCAAATGCAATTGTTAACTCTATTGCAATGGTCTTCCATTGGTCAGAAAAACAGGTAGTCCCGCCTCCAAACTCATGCTATTGGTGGAGTTTCACTTTTCAAGTAGGAAAGTAATCTTTTTTATATAAAGCTGGAGAAGAGCAAATATTTTAACATTCAGAAAACTATACAGCATTTTCCCTTTTTGTTTTTATTAGTGAGTGTTTTTTCCCCACCCTGCTTCTTTTTGCCTCCATCAGGCTGTAATATCAGCAATCACACACGTCCTCCCTCTGCCTGTGTTGTTTGGTGTGTTTGGTGTGTGGGGTGGTGGTTGTTGAGTGTCTTTTTGCAGCCTGAGGTCCGGCATTACATAGCAAGTCCCCTCAGTCTCTACATAAGACCTTTTGGCACTCCTTTTTTCCTTCTCACTTGTCATTCTTTCTTAACTCTCTCTTCTACTACAATCCTACTCTTCACTTTACTCTACCGACCATTTGAAATCGGCTTGCAATTTGCACTCATCCCTTTTTTCTCCTCACTTCACATTCATATTCGTTTATTCCTCGCTTCTCTCCATCGTCTCGCTCTTTCCTTCTCGCTCTACATTTTCTCTGACAGTGTGATCGTTTAAAGCACTTTTCATTAATAGGTTTACAAATAGGTCCTAAACCTTTTTCTTTTTAACAAATGGTCATAAGAACAATGCTTGACCTGCAGATATTTTTAAATTCAACCTCATGAGGTCCAAGGACCTTGGCTTTCTTTAACCACCCCCCCTTTCTTTTTCTTCTCATTCTTTTTACACTATTACCATGCCGTTTTTAACATAAAAAACCCTATATCTATCTACTATCTACTATCTATCTATCTATCTATCTATCTGACTATTTCTATCTATCTATCGATCTATCTATCTTCTGGTCTGTCTGTCGGTCTGTCTGTCTGTCTTCTGTCTCTCTTTCTGTCTTCTATCAATTTTCTAGCAAAAATTTTACATTTTGGATACTGAATTCTACATTTAAAAAATAGTTTAACTAAACATTTTAAATATTTTAGTCTTATGTAGTTTTCCACTACAATAAGTACATTTAATATAAATATAAATTTAACAAATTGTCAAAATTATGACATTATATGATTGTATCATTCTTTTACATTTTGCAATAAGGTTGTACCTATTAGGTTGCACATATTTAAGGTGTAATACAGACATTTGAAATTGTTTGAATATTATAAATAAAACGTTTTCCCTACTTGAAAGAAAATAATCATCAACTGAAATAAAATATAAAACAATTTATTTTAGCTAGTAGCTAAAGCAACATTTCCCATTTTAACTTGATGTACTAAAACATAAATATTCCTAAAAACTATACAGTTGACTCACAAAAAATGTTTTAAAAATGACACAAACACAGAACAAAATTACTAAAACTTCAGTTAAAATTAAAATGTAATGTAAAATATTTCAATGTTTCAAAATATAATAATTAAAACTATAATCGCATATAACACAGTTTAAACGAACTACTTTTTATGCTAGGCTTTTTTATGCTTTCATGCTGTAAAGAAAGGTCATTGGCACCATGTTTGTAGAAAGTGTCTTTAGTATATGTTTTTAGCTGTGTTTATATTTAGTGAAATGTTTTAGTATATCTTTTCAGTTTGCCTTTTCATGAGATTGGCAGCATGGTTTTTTTTTTTCTTCTCACCCCTAGTTTTCCACAGCATGATGGGCCTTTCTAAATGACAAGTGTTATCACATCTTTAAATCCCTTGATGGTTGCCATTGAAATTTGCGAAGTCCCGGACATTCCCTCACACACACACACACACACACACACCCACACACACACACACACACACACACACCCACATACACATTATGCTCTATGATGGCCCTTTCTATGTAAACACCCACACAGATAGATACTATAGATATGGATATAGATAGATATGGAAATGGAAATGGAAAGTGTGCAGGAAGCCCAGTATGATACATATATAATTCTGTGCATGTCCGCTTAACAGGCAGTCCGCTATTAATCTTTCAAACAGGTTGAGTCCTGTGTGTGTGTTTGTGGTGTGTGGATGTGTGTGTGTGTTTGATGTGTGTTGTGTGTGTTTAGGGTTGTGCAACATTCAGAATCCAACTGAAAACGCTTTTAAATTTCAGTTCAGCTGCAGAATTTCAATTGAATTTGAGATCACAAGTTCTGTTTAAATATGCATAATTAAACTAATTATGCATAATTACTCTTATTTTGAAGACTTTGGGGTAAATTAGCAGTGTGCTTTGTGGGAAACGAAATGTTGTATTAAAAAAAAACTTAAATGTAAAAGTCCTATTTAATAAAATGATATTAAGTCTTTAATCGTAAATATTATAATTAAATATTTCAATTTTAAACATTTTTAATATAAACCAAAGTACATTAGCTATAATACATGTCCATATAATGATTAAATATTTTTTTAATGCTAAATTAACTCCAAACTCTTCAAATAAGCTCATTTGCATAAATCAATGAATTTTTATTTTATTTATTGTAAAATGATTTTTTAAAAATATTCTTATATAATTTATTGTATTTTTTTCTACTTGCTTTCCTATTTCACTTCCTCTTGTTTGACTGTGTACTGAATTTCTTTGAATTGTAATTCAGTAAATTCCTCTTCCTGTCATTCCATTTCAAATTCCTGTGGGGTGTGTCCAAGTCAAACGTAATGAATGAGTTGCTCATGAAGTTGGGGTTTGCTTTAGGGGTTTGGGGTTTGTTCAAGTATATGAGCAATAGACAGCAATGTTTACTTAGCGAGTGCCACTCAATATATTAATATATTAAAGGCCATGTATAGAAGAGCAGAAGTCTGCACTAAAGCATAAAATTCCTTTAATGTGCAGCAGGGACATTTAGAAATCTCACTAGTGACCTTTGCAACAATACTAACACTAACACCAACACTAAGCAATTACAGCACCTTCAAAACCAGTTTCAGACGAGTTGTGTTTAATGTTGTGTGTGTGTGTGTGTGTGGTGTGTGTGTGG
>JADLZN010002907.1:0-19644 GCA_018155175.1 Sinocyclocheilus anophthalmus
GTTCATTTCACATTCAAAACACTTCAACACCTCAAATAATTATCGGCTTATCTTACATGCTCCATATTTACATTACAGTACAAAATTATTCCTAAGTTTTCCCCTTTTGTATAGATGGTGATGAAAGTGAAAGACTAACACTTGTGAAGATGTCCAGCTGCATGCAACTGCTTTGATAGTATTTAATTATTTACATTCAGAACATTTTTCTGTATGATATTGCTGTAGAAGTGTTGCACATTTCGGTCTCATTCATTTTTGTTCTGTGCTAGGTTCTAACGGTTTTGAAAACAGTATGCAAGCATGTGCAAATTGGCTTGTATAGCACAAAGTATTGGCAGTGTTTGTGTTGAAGTGATAAAAGAATTCATGCAATTTGACAGATGCTGTCAATGAATGCATTTTGTGCCAAAGCAATGATAAATGATCCACAGTTTAGCCCACAGAGACTGATGTGACCTAAGTATTGAGTGTGTTGATTGTGTCCTAGCGATCGTAAAAAAACGTTATTGTACAGCAAGGTGCAGAAAGAAGGTCAACCCAGGTTAAAAAAAAGTACACTTCTGTAATTTACTTAATGTACACTTGAACCCATATTTCATACACTAGTGCACTCATTGTAACTAATACATTTTAATACAGAGATAGTATGTTTAAAGCACATTTTAGTTCATATTCATGATGTCCCAAAATAGCACAGTTGAGTACACTTAGATGATCTTAAGTTTATCTTAAGTTTTAGTATATTAAATACAAAATTAGTTTGCAAAAAATAGAGCACTTTAAGTACATTACAGAAGCGTACTTTTTTTAACCTGGGAAAAACCCTGACCGTCATAAGTGTATCTTAGAGGCAATGAATTCACTGCAAAAAATGATGTTCTTCCTCAGTATTTTTTGTCTTGTTTTTCTAGTATAAATATCTACAAATTCTTGAACCAGGATGCATTTACTTGACAAGTAATATGACTAAAGATATTTTGTCTTGTATACTGAAAAATAATTTTTTTAAATTATTAGCTTTTGCTTAAAATAAGTTAAAAAAAAATATCAGCCAATGGGGAAAGAAAAAGAATCTTGATTCAAAGGCTAAATTAGATAATTTTTCTTACTCCATTGGTTGATATTTTTACTTGTTTTAAGCAAAAACTAACAAAAATTTGATAGTTTTTTCAGAAAACAAGACAAAAAAGTCCTTTTACTTGTCAAGTAAATGCATCCTAATTAAAGAATTTGTTGATATGTATACTAGAAAACAAGACAAAAAATACTAAGTAAGATAAGCCATTTTTTGCAGTGAAAACACTCCGCCCCTTCAGGACCAGCAGAAGCGAGGGCGGGGGTGTGACCTGTGTCTGGCCTGCATGCGCAGCCCCTGCTCGATGCTGCTGCTCAGAGCCTCTTTGTTGTGCAGGAGACTCAGCTGCTCCAGAACCTTGTCCTGGTGCGCCTCGTACTCGTCACGGCTCGGGTACATCTTAGAGATCAGCGCGTCGAAGTTAGGGTCGGCGCGCAGAGAGCGCTTGGACACCAGCTTCTTCCTGCAGGTGGGACACTCTTTATTCCTGCAGCAGAGAGCGAGAGAAGAGCAGGGCAGCGCTGAGCAAGAGAGGTCTGAAACACTGGATCTGAAGCGGCGTCGGCTCCAGGCATGGGCTGAGCACACCCAATCAGAATTAGATCAGAATGTGCTCATTGGTATTTTTATTTATTTGGGGTTTTTTGTGCAGTGATTAAAACCAGTCTGAAGCGGACTGTATTTTGAGAAGTTTAATATATACCTAACACCAGAAAATTGCAGCATTTTTCTTTTATTAGCTGAATTCACGCAGAGCTTCAGTCTGTTGCAGTAAAGCAGAGGCTGACAACGAGCGAAAAGGGGCAGAAATATGTGCGCGAGTTATGAGGAGTTTGATACATGAATATGTATCATAGCTAGGGCTGGGTATCGATTCAGATGTCCCGATTCGATTCTCCTTTTTTTTTTAATTACATTCAGTGAATATATTTTTAATACAAATGCTACTGATATTTCTAAAAAATGAACAGTAAACATCAGTTTACAAATGGTGAATTAATAAAGAAATTAAGAACCACATGCCTGTTTTTTAAACCTATTCTTTTTTTTGTATGGGTCCTTTTTTAAACAATAATAGGGCCCTATAAAATGTTCTTAATTTTTCTGGTAATCAGATGAAGGCATAAAACATTAATTTAATTTATCCTAATCAAATGAAAATTAAACCCTTTTATTTTTTGGCAAACAAAGTGGTTAAGGTTTACTGTTAAAATTAAAAAGAAAACGGATGTGATTATTCCTTTAAAAATAAAGATTTATTAATATTTATTAGCAGTAGTAGCATTGAGTCTTCAGACTATAGTAATATATTCTGACAGTTTAACGTTAAACTAAACTTTTATTTTGATGGGTTGCTGTGAAGAACTTGCAGCTGCTGTGTATGATATGACGGTAGTTTTCTCAAATGAAAGGGTAAATGCTAATGAAGTGACTCTCAGAGCAGCTGGAGATGATATTCGTGTTCATATCATCATATAGTGAGACGGCAGAAGCTGAAAACACCGCGAGCGTCATCCGCGCTTTAGTATGTGTGTAGTAAACAAAACAGTGCGCCGCGCCATCCGCCATTCATTCATTCATTGCGGAAATCATGGCGCCTTATGCGTGATATCAAATGCTTCCGCAGATTTATAGTATTACTATAGCATTTCACCTGAGCATTGCGAATCATGCGTATAGCCATGATAAGCGCTGAATGAATGACAGGCTTTCTGTTGTAACATCGCGCAATGTAAATAAGGGTGACATCTAGTGGAGAAGACTAATGATAAGATTCACGTTAATCAGATCTTGTTTTAAATGTGCTGAAATAAATCCGGAAAAGATCGATTCGCAGCTTTTGAGAATCGATATCGAATTGTCGTCATTTAAAAAAAACGATTAATCGGAAAATCAATTTTTTTTTTGCCCAGCCCTAATCATAGCCTACCACTGAAATTACTTGAGAAGCTGAATTAATGTTCTATAAAAAAAAACCGCTCATTCAGTAACATGCATTCACTGCATGGATGGGGCAAGATAAGAGTTTAAATGCATGTAGGCTGTACAGTTCGTCTGAAAGCTTGCCCCTTTTGGCTTGCTGTTAATGCTGAACGTAAGAATGAAAACTGAAAGTAAACAACACATGCGATGAAAGTTGCATTCGTAGCAACAGTCGGCCTTGACTGTAATATCCAGCGATTCAAACTATTTGACTTTTTTTTTGTGAAATTCCGTTGTTTTGAATTGAAAGTAGGGCTGTCATTTACGTGATTCGTGTAATTCATAATTATTGTGACGACAATAGCATTTTTCTCTTTTGCATTTTCAACATATTCAAATTGAATGGGTGCATATTTTAAAATAAAAAATATATATATTATTTGCGGTTCAGATTGATTACTTAAAAAAAAAGTATTCTTGTTCTTTTACTGGTCTTTTGTCTTCTTTGAATTGATTCCACTAAATCCATTTAAATCCTTTATTTATTTAGTTCCTTTACATTACCATAGTGGTCTGGTCTTTAACAAAACAATGTTCTAGACATGATTAGTGGTCGACCGATATTGTTTTTTTGACAGCTGATGCCGATATCTTGGAAAGCAGGGTGGCCGATGGCCGATATAAAGCAGATATAATTTTATTTATTTTAAATAATATTTAAAGGGGTCATATGATGCGATTTCAATTGTTCCTTTCTCTTTGGAGTGTTACAGCTCTTGGTGCATAAAGAAGATTCTGTAAAGTTGCAAAGACTAAAGTCCTCAAATCCAAAAGATATTCTTTATAAAAGTTAAGAGTCAACAATGCCTACTTAAAACGTTTCGTTCTAACACGCCCCCACATATCGACCTCACTAAGTGGAAATATTAGCATAATGCCGCCCAATTGTTCACTTCCTTTCACTACAAAGAAGAAGGCGTAAATCTTTTATTCTCGCTGTGTGTTTTTTTGTGAAAGCGAAACTACTTTGTTTGGTCTTCCAAAAGAGGACGATATCCGCTTCGTCATGCCTGGAGCTGATCCGTGCTGGTTGCTGAGGAAATACTACAACTTTGCGCTGTGGATCGCTGGATCGGCTTTCACCGTGGACTAAGCGGAGTCCAGCCTGGGGTCGTCACGTGTGGTTGCCGCAAGCCTCCTTTGTCGAATTCTCGCCGTTCTCAAGCCCGCGGCCTCTGCTCGCTCTAACCCTCCGGCCGTTCCTCCTCATTTTATCCCCCGGCCTCTGCTCACTGTATGCCGCCGTGTGTGACGCTGTTTCGTTGTGAAAGTGAAACTACTTTGTTTGGTCTTCCAAAAATGGACACGACTAGAAATCAGTGGTTAAGTTGTATTTACAACACTGTTCCAGAACAGTTCAACCCAAATATTCAGATGTGTGCAGCGCATTTTATGGATGACTTGTTTTCCTGCTCCTGGGAGAGTAGACTACAATGCCGGCTGTTCTGACTCACAGACTTTAATCATTTTTTTTTATTAAAGAGTTTTTTTAATATTTTTTATATTTAAAGCGAGTTTTTGAGCAGTGTAGAGTAGGGTTTTTTGTTTGTCATTTCTCTGATCACAAAGGCAGACATGGTTTTATGTTTACACAGCGCGATGCGATGCAACGCAACGTGTAAAAAGACAGTATAAGTCATTATAATCAGTAATTATGTCCCCACTGGATGCAACAAATGCCTGGTTTATAATGGGTTTTAATGTTTTTGTCTCTTCGCTCCGGCCTGACAGGGCATCATCACAGTATGGTAGGGCGTAACATTTCCGTCACACGCTTGAGGTATTCAGCCAATCACAGCACACTGGATAGCTGACCAATCAGAGCACACCTCTCGCTTTTCAGACTGATGAGCTTTGTAAAAATCGATGCTTTCAGAAAGGCGGGACATAGAAGAGAAACAATAATGTACAGAATGTGGAAAAAAATTGTTTTTTTTACCTTAAAACCGCATAAACACATTTCATTACACCAAATACACAAAATAATGTTCTTTTTAGCAACATCATATGACCCCTTTAAGACATTGTAATTTAAGATAATAAAATGGATTAAAAAACTTTATGTGTTAAATAAACATACTTTACTTTAGATACAAAGTATTTTTCACAATAAATAAATATTTAAACACAAATCTAACTAAAAGGAGTAACTGTAACCAACAGAGCACTCGTAATTCTGGGATTTGTGTGCATTGGGAATTCCATCTTTTTTCAAATACAGCCAAGGTAACACTCATTTTACATACAGCACACAGTGAAAATGGCATGAATATGACAGTGGGAAAATGCATAAAGCGCAGCATAATTTGAAATCAGTCACGAGTTTAAAGTTTGTCGATCGCGCGTCTCAGTGAAGCTGAACTCTCCTCCTGTCCGTATTCAATTCACATGGATCGACCGTCACGCAGAGAACATGCGATTGTGCAGGATACAAATGCACACTTCATAATATCTCACAGCTGGATTCGACTAAGTTTTCAAGGTTTTTTAAATTAGATGTTCATTAGTCATTCAATGATTTGTTTAAATGATGTAAATGCGTTTTTGCTGAATGCTGACGGCAAACGAGAGAGTATTATGTTTGCCTTTCTATTACTAATAATATAAAAGCAATCGTTATAATAATTTTTTGTATACATTTTAATTCATTTGTTTAACAGTTCTATCTGATTATTAGATAGACTTCTATCCGTATTAGACAGAACTGTTAACAGCAACAGCGAACAAGACAGAGAACGCGAGCACTGTGTTCAGGTGCTGCCGCTCAGCGCCGTCAAAATAAAAGTACCGCCACGAACGCATCGGCCAAACAGAAAAAAACTGATTGGCCGATGCCGATATTTAAAAAAATGCAAAATATCGGCCGATATATCGGTCGACCACTAGACATGATTATGGCCTTGTTTGGTATAAATAAAAAAGTTTAGTCATTTAGTAGATGCTTTTATCTGAAGTGGCTTAGAGTAGGGCTGTCATTTAGGCTGACGTGCATTTTTAGTTTAAAATAATCACCAGTGTAGAAACAATGAAACTATTCAATAAAGAAAAAAAAGGTTATTTTGTTGTGAAAGTGCATGATATTCTATGCTGCCCATGAAAGCTTTTTTCAGTGTACATATAATATAGTTAATATATTTAATGTAGCAATATCTACAGTGTACACCCCCCGGGATATGTGCCAGCCCACCCTTCTATCGCTGTCAAGAGGCCTCACCCGGAGCGCAGCGCGGTGACGATGCACTCGGAGCAGAAGCGATGCAGACACTCTTTGGTGGTCATAGTGTTCTTCAGCATGTCCAGACAGATGGGACACATCAGCTCGCTGTGGAGGCTTCTGGGAGACACGTCGATCTCCGTGCTGTCCATGATCGCCTCCTGAAACAACAGCGCACATGACCACACGCTTCAAACAGCAGAGCAGCAGCTGATCTACACACTTCTCCACATGACTAACGTTTGCAAACTGCCATGAGGTTTTATTTTGTGGGCGGAGTCTGTCTGGTGGCAGAAAATGACCGTTTTAAAGTAGCAGTCTATGGAAGCCATGGAATAAAAGAACAAAAAAAGTAATTTTTAGTTTATATTTCCAGATTATGGCTTTATTCTCAGTTCCTAGATTATATCTCACAATTCTGATCAACCGGTCATTCTCTCTTTGCCCCTCGGCTCAGAATCCATGGTATACTTTAAGAACGTTTCGGGAAGCACATATTAGGTATAACTTTAGAATGACTTAGCGTTGAGAAGGTTTCGGGAAACGCAGCCCTTGTCATAACGCATATACTGTCCTCTATTATGTACAAAAATATATAATTTTATTACGCTAATTTGAGTGAAAAAATAATTTCTAAATAGGAAGTTGATATTCAAATGATTTGAGAACTCTTACCTCATGTTTCACGATGGTCCAGCCTGAATGTACGAAACAAACTGCTATAATATCCACAATATTGTCATTAAGAGCACGCAATTTAATTGTCAATCAGATGCGCGTAAAAGTTGTCTTAATTCGTTACTAGGAGTATTGGTCGGTATAAATAGTCGAGATTTCAGTCACCATAAAGTGATGTTTATTAACAACGGATGAAAATAATGGACAAAATATATTTAGCCTATGAATTCATAAAAAAAAAAAGTTAATTTACTTAATTTTGTAACATGTTATGTACAAATAAGCAAACTATTGTAAACAACCTATAATTTTGAAGCGTTACCGATTAAAATAAAAATAGCCTTCAAAAATATTTTATGCAATTGTTTTTCACTTTGCATCGAGAAGATTATTCAAAATTATTAAATCTCCTCTCTCGTTTTTATTTTTACCTTTACTCAAGTATGTTTTTGGCCAGACACTTGTAGGCTACTTTTAACTGAGTAAAATATTTACACAGCTTCTTTTTTTTTTTAATTACATCTGATATTTTAGCTTTATTATTTGAAGTGCCTCTGTTTGCAGATAAACGAGAAGCCCCGGAATGGTGAGCTTATCTGTATTTATCAGCGAGGGCTGCAGACAGAGCCGCAAGGACACTTCTGCGGTGAAGTCAGCTGGGAAATTAACTGCAAGAGTCACGAGGATGTTATGGGACAGAATCCGGAAAAATAACCCAAGAATTAGTAAATGAACATTTAAATGAATCAATAATTCACATGTAGGCCTAAGTGAAAGGATTGAAACACTGCAACAGCACATTAGCAAGTATCTTACCTTGAAGTTTCCAGGGTCTACGCGGAGTTTTGTGGCATGGAGATCACTCAAGGAGCTCAGTCCACCAATAAGATCATCCATTTTGCCCACAGCATCAGTGATGGCTCCCATCACAGTTTTGCCGTGTTCACATGTTGGGAGCTGAGAGAATGATCAGGCCAATGAGCAAAATATGTTTTAGTCTGAGGGTAGACAGCAAGCATTCTGTGGAAAGGAGAAGAATCCGTTTATTGCACATAGTTTTTGAAGTCAAATAAGTCAAATTTAAATGTAGAGCTCTTACGTTCCCAGAGCTTCTTGGCCTATGGCATCGGTCTTATTAGAGATTTTACCCCAGAAGGCCTTGACCAAGGCTTTATCCTTAGCTGTCAAACTCATTTTCTGACCCTTTCCACCTTGTTTATCACAAGAGCATAGTTTTAAGGTGTAGGATACTTGTCTTTTTATAAAGCGAAGTGGCTGCCACAACCCCACACTCACAGCTCCACCTCTCAGACTTTCAGCCACAATTAAGCTTCGGGCATTTTAGTCATTCATTTCGTCCTTTCATTATTTGATCAAAATATTGAATGGTATCTATTATTTATTAATTATTCCACTTTTTATTTATATATTTTTATTTTATTTATTTTAAATTAGGAGAAAAATCTTCCAAGTGTCTTTTTTCTATCATCACTGACAAAGGATGTAATATCCTAAAAACATTTCCAGATACAGTACGAACAAAACAATTTACTGAAGGATGCGACAAGTCGGAAAATGTAGTAACGTTTGGTGTGTGTTTTGTGTGTGTTTAACATGTTTATGTGTTTATGAGACACAAATTTGTATCATACATGGGTATGGACCATAGGTATTACAACGGAAAGGTGATTTTATGCGGACATTTTCAGTGTCCATAAATAAAAAAAAAAAAAATTCTCTCTTTTTTTATTCCTTCTCTTTCTAGCTTGTACTTATTTGAACAATGTCTAAGAACTTGGTATTACAACCACTTCCTGTGTCTGTTTGCCTCTTTAAGAAGAATCGCTTTATGTATCCCTCATTTGTAAGTCGCTTTGGATAAAAACGTCTGCTAAATGCCTAAATGTAAATGTAAATGTAACGCCCCGTAATTCAAGGCTTATAAATAATTCAGAATGAGTTTTTTTTTTAATCTAAAAATGCAGAAAGTCTCCTGAGAGGGGTAGGTTTAGGGGTAGGGTTGATGTAGGGCAATAGAAAATACGGTTTGTACAGTTCATAAAAACCATTACGCCTATGGAAGAGTCCCCATAAACCTAAAACAAGCCGTGTGGTGTGTGTGTGTGAATACTGGCCTTAGCGTTTGTTTGGTTTTAAATTACAGTACGAACCATTCAGTCTACTGTCTTTGCATTAGGCTAAAAGATGGCTTTGGGGTCATTTGGGGACACCAAATGGAACCTAAAGGGTGGAGCGACTCAAAAAGGACAGCACATCCACGGTTATCAAAGTTTATCAAATTAAGAACATTATGAAATGGGAGGAGCGGGTCTGAATGTCTAGATAAAGCAAAAAGAGCTGGCACTCGTTCAAATTAAAAACTTCTATAATTTGACGTTTTGGTTAATTTAACGTTAGATATAACACGAGCTTTTCCTATACAGGGTTGCCACCGATTAAGTTGTCCAGCTTTTTTTTCGGGGTAAGCATCCACATTCGTGATTTTGATGATTGAATCCATACTTATTTTGTGATGTTTGAAATATATTCCTGACAAATCTAACTTTGCAGATTCTAATCAAAATGTAGCATTAGCTCGGATCGGGTCCAAATATGAACAACCACACAACCAATCAGTCTCAGCGCCTGATGTGGGGCGGAGAGTGCAGTATAAATAAAAACTCCGCGAGCATCTATCTATGTTCAGCATTCACACTTGTTGAAAAAGTAAAGAGATAATCACAATGGTGGAGTGGTCAGATTCTGAGCGCAGTACTATTGCGAGTGTCTGGGGCAAAATCAACGTCGGTGAAATCGGACCCCAGGCTCTGGCAAGGTAATTTGATAGTGTGTAAAAGGAGATATAGGCCTACATACCAGGTTGATCATTCAGTGATGTATTTTAAATAGACTTTGGATTTGTGTATTTTCATTGTTTCATATGGCAGGGTGCTGATTGTTTATCCCTGGACTCTTCGGTGCCTTTGGAAACCTATCCAGTGCAACTGCAATCCTGGGCAATCCAAAGGTGTCAGAGCTTGGCAGAACAGTGATAAATGCGTTGGACAAAGCCGTGAAGAACTTGGATAATATCAAAGGCACTTACTCTGAACTCAGCCAGCTGCACTGCGACAAACTCAACGTCGATCCAGATAACTTCAGGGTGCATGCTACTTCTTTATTTTCTAAGTTTGAGCTTGCCAATAACGATATCACAACACCTCCGTTATACAGTTATGACTTGCCTAACAAATGCACATTTTCTTGACTCACACATTTGTTGGCCGATTGTCTCACCATCGTCGTTGCGACTGCATTTGGATCCGCGTTCAGCCCCGCTGTTCAGGCCACCTGGCAGAAATTCCTGTCCGTAGTTGTGTCCGCTCTCTCCATCCGTTACTTCTGAAGTCCTGCTCGAGATCCCTGCCTCAACTCAATTATGATTCAATGCATTAAAGATGTCAAAAAGTATATAAATAAAGCATTCAATCAAGGGTGGATTTTGAGTCTTTTCATTTGTCAAGTGAATGAGCTAGACTACTTTAGCATATAGCAAAAATGATATTAGGCATTTCTCATTGGCTAATGAGCATCACCATTTCTGTTGCCATCATGTTCAGCATTAGCAGTGGTTATGGAGTAATATTTTATTACACTCAAAATAGCCTACTATTAAAACACTCAAAATATCTTTTGATCTCCAAGTTCATAAGCATACTTAGGGGAACTATGTAATCTATCTAAATATAATAATCAAATATGTTACTTCTATTAATATCGAGGTTATGATAATTCTTTTTGACACATTTTGTCTTGTGGTTCCCTGGTCCACTTCCTCTATCATCTATGGAATAGCATCACAGGTCCTTATCGCAAGTTTCTTCACTAGAGTTGTTGCCCTAGTGATTATTTTATAATATGAATATTATTTATTTCTTAAAAATGATATAACTGGGTATTGTAACGCGGGTGTTGTATGGAATAATGAAGATTAAGGCAACAGTAATATTTAATAAGTCCACAAATAATCCACAGAACTGAGTAGCATACCAACACACCAACTGATGACAACCCGACAACTAGAATGAAACAGAACAAACTTAAATACACATGTAACTGGACCCATACCTGAACATAATGCTAAACAATGACAACCATGACAACTTAAAATTCAAAGCCATGTGATGTGTACAATACGCCCTACTCCCCCTCCTGGAAGGCGGTGTCCCTCGTGCTTGTGATGATGAGGAGGATAGGAGAGGTGAAGGGATGGTGCAAACAGGCAACTGTGAGGCGGATGACAAACAAACCTCCAGAGTTGGGGGGAGGAGATGACCAGTTAGGAGCCTGAGCAGTAGGAGGCGAATGAAACCACGGTGCGTTCCAAACTGGATATATCACCCTCTGAAGGGCACTTCAGAGTGAAAACAATCATGGCTGCCACACTGAAGTGTTGTTCCAAAACGAAGTGCTCAAAACTGGCCACTTTAAAGTGCCCTTCGGAATGAAGGTTTTCGAAGGGTACAACTGATGGACACTTGTGCTCCCATGATCCTTTGCGCAGATTCTTTGCATGAAGGACGGAGCTCTGGTTATTTCCGACCCAGGTTAGCGACTAACCCGAGGGAGCCCTGGCGAGGCGAATGGCCTATGGGGTCCATGCGGAATCGAGGGGGGAAGTGCAAGCGCAGGTGTCTTTAGTGGCTGGGGACGATGTGGGGCGGAGGGGTCCATCCGAGTGCCTAAAGCATAGCCCATCTCCTCAGGGGTCCAGGATACGAAGACTCCCATCAGGCGCTGAGATGGAAACCTCTGGGATCATGGGGGGGGGACGAGATACTGACGCAGAAAGTCTGAGCCTGAGACTTAGATAAATGCACAAAATCCAAACAGAGGAAAGTAAAAGCTCCTTCGGTCAAGTGCACAGGAGGTTACGGGCAGTGGTCTGTCCTGAGTCAGAAAAAACAAAACGTGAACTCCCACTCAAAATGCACTAAAAAAAAGCACTTGCTAGAAAATCGCTTGATTGTGTTGTTGGGTATCGGACACATGACTTTCCCCTTTAGGCCAGTCTTCTGTCCGTCCGCTCTGCTGTTGGCACTGGTGGGAAACGGATTCTGAAGAGGAAGATTAAGTGTGGTGAATGTCGTTAATCGCCACACCACCGGCAATCGGTGACACGAGTCGAACTTGAGAGACCAGGGGGGGTTGGGGCAAAGTGACAAAGCAGTGAGCTTGAACGAACGTATACTTGATAGACGGTTAGACAAGGTGGGGGGGGGTGATGCCCTGAACTGAAGGCAGTGTAGTGTGAGGGTGTGCCTGTGTCTCAATAGGGGCAGGATAGGTGAAAACACAATACAAACTAACAAAGACCGACAGTGTAGTAACTATACATTAATCTAAAAATGTTAGAAATTGAAAGTGACATGTTAAATGCGCGTTGTAGATTCTAGGTTGGGGGTACGCATGACAGGAATGGGAGGTACATAATCGGAGTCGTGGGTGTGTGACTGGGAAAGGAACGCATTACGTTGTAATGACAAAAAAATCGGAGGGACATGTCAATCAGGAACGCAGGACTTTTTTGCCCTAAAAAAAAAAAAAAAAAATTTATTGATTTACAGCTCTCCTGTCCCCATGTTGAGAAATCAGATGTTATTGTAGTTCTGAAATAAATATGAATATGTATTAATTAATCTCACTCACAAAAAAACAACAACAAAAAACACAGATTCAGTATTCCACAAAATGAAAAAAATAATGGCCACGCAATAGACCAAACCTGCATAAATTAAAGGTTAAACACACAATACCTTTCGTAGTTATCCCATTCTATTACCATGTCTTTTGCTTCGGACCTCGATGATCCAGTTCAAACCATACTAATAACACAAATTACTCGACCCAAACAAAATGTGTTGAAATTTTTCGCGGCTCGAACTGTACGGACGGAAGTGAGGTGCACCGTCAGCCTAGGCTGTGCTTTCACTTTGGGGGAAAAGGCGGGGAATTTGCCAAAAATACAACGTTTAGTTGAAACAACCAAGCAGCCCGGTCCAGATTTAAAAATACCGCAAAGGAACAGAACGCAGTACTTCCAGAAAAGTACCGAAGTAACGGAAGGAGTGACGGTTGTATGCGTAACGCACTATGGGAAGGCCAGTACTGGGAAAAGGAGGACGTGTCCTCCCCAACACGTGTGGAAGGATCACGACAGGTGACTGGATAGGGAGGGGGAGGGCAGAGATGTCAAGGCGGAAGCAATACAGGAGGCAGGGAATGGATGGAAGGCGCTCATGCGAGGTCGTGCTGGGCCAGCGGGGAAGGGGGGGGCGGGCGTGGCTGCGGAACACGGATATACAGAGCCGGGAAGGCGGTGTGTGTGGTGGGGGAGACAGGCCCCCGCTACAAAGACCGATCAGGTGCTGTTTGTGGAGTGTGTCTGAGTGGCAGGCAATACTGGGAGTAGGTGAGCACGAAGGAGGGTAGGTGGAAGGAGCCACAGGGGTGAGGGGACCAGGAGGAGCAGTGGGACTGGGTGACTGTGGGGCTGGAGGGGGGCGGCAAACACATGAAAGCACAAAGGCAAGGAAGGGCGGGGGCAGGGAATGCAAGGAGCCCCCGTACGGTTGTGGTCAGGCCACCCCGTGGGCCCGCGAAAAGAGGACGGAAATGTGACTCGGCCGGAGAGTGTGGTTAGATAGGATCTAGTATCGTTGGTGAGTCAGGTGGGTCGTGGGGTGCACAAGGGAAGCCGGTGGGGTGCGCGACGGGGGTGAAGGGCACATGACAGCAGGAAACAAATAAAATAGAAAGTTGGTGAGGAAGGGGGGATGGAAGGGGACCGTGGGAGGAGGGGCGCGAGGTGAATGATAACGGAACGTGATTTACGGTCATGAACGCACGAACCCCGGCAGGGTCCCTGGGAACCCATGGGGGGAAACCGGCCGTAGGGAAGGGGGCAGGCACGGCAGGGTGGAATACAAGGAAGAAAAGAGAGGGCCGGGCCGGGGATGGGGAGCGCAGAGTCCAAAATGGGAGGACGAGTGAAAAGCAGCGAAAAGGAATAACAAGACGGAGGAGAGGACCGAAATGGGTAAGGTAAGGAGACCGCGGACACGAGACAAACTATAGGAGCGAGGTGAGCTGCCTGGCCGGGTGGTGCAGTGACAACTATCTTTCTCTGAATGTGGAGAAGACGAAGGAGTTTGTTGTTGACTTCAGGAGAGTGCGCACGCAGCATGCTCCTCTGACCGTCAATGGTGTGACTGTGGAAAGGGTGAGCAGCACCAAGTTCCTGGGTGTGCATATCACAGAGGATCTCTCCTGGACTGAAAACACCGCAGCACTGGCCAAGAAAGCAGAGCAGCGTCTCTACTTCCTCCGCAAATTGAGAAGAGCCAGAGCCCCGGCCCCCTTCATGTGCACCTTCTACAGAGGCACCTTCGAGAGCATCCTGACCAGCTGCATCCCTGTGTGGTATGGCGCCTGCAACGCGCCCTGCCGCAAGACACTTCAACGCATAATGAGAGCAGCTGAGAAAATCGTTGGTGCCTCTCTCCCCTCTTTTGGCCCCCCCCCCCCACTCCCACATCCCCATGTCCTTCCACTCCCCCCTCCCACGATACCTGGGCCCTGCCCAGTCCCTTTGGCAACATTGGCTGCTCACTACCCTCATTCAGACTGAACGACCTTCATTCAACTACCTCTTCTACAGTTTAATAAATAAACTCTCTGAGCCTTTGGCCCTTTAATCATTCTGAATAAGCTCTTTTGCACTACAATCATTATATCTGCACTGTTGTCTACTTCACTGGTTTGCACTGTATCTGCCATGTGCCTTGTGCTGCTGTATTTTTTTTTTTTTACAATTTGACCTTATGTGTAATGTTTGTATCGTTGTATTTTATGTTAAATCTGTGATCTGTAGAATAACGCAATTTCATTCTCTGTGTGTATGTGCTACATATGGAAAATTGGACACAAAAGCAGACTTGACTTGACTTGCAATTTTTGTCATGTAATTTGGAATCCTAACAGAAATATCTTTTCAAGTAACCTACCTAGGCTCTCTATCTCCTCTCTCCTCTCGTCTCTCTATATGCCGGGGTATGTATATATAGATATAGACGGATAGATGTGGGGTAGTGTGAACAAAATAAGAAGAGACAACTAATATAACCAAATTATGTTTATTTTCACCGTTTTGTCAGTTAATAAAAATCAGAACCTGGGACAAAGCTCTTTAAATTGAATAAACATATGTTTAAAACGTGTAAAACTAATTAATTTAACTTAATGTGTGATTTATTCATTCATTTATTCTTTCATTCATTTTTGTACGATAGGATGTATGCGGAACCTTTGCATCTAGCCATTCGTATTTCTACGGCGCACGTAGTGTAACACCAAACACTGATCTGCTGTAATGCTGTGTCTCAGTTAAGGGATGACATTTAGTTACGCAGCTTTCTTTGCTAAACTTAACTGTCAGATTAGTTGCACATATTCACATGGCGCCAGAAGGTGACTGGTGGATAAAACATTTTGATTTATTATCTTGTGATTGATAACAGTAACTGTTTTGCGTTAGTGTTGTGGTTTTGGCTAGCGAGCAGGCTAACAGAATTTGTTATGCTGCTATTATCTCTCAAATTCGTTTTGTTCAATTCTTTTCTTTTTTTCCCCTCATGTTATTTGAGATGCAGTTCAACAAATGCACAAGGTGTCTTATACTCATTCAGGTAAATGTTCATGCAGTGCAACCCTTCAGTTGTCCACACCTGTCCAGCTGCAAACTTAATTCGCTTGAGATTATATATACTTAAGAAAACGCATCAGGATGTACAAGCAGTGGTCTGTAGATTTAAATGCAGATGCTAAGCTGATGTGGAAACAGTCTGAATCCAGCCTGCAGCAAAATGGAGAAAAGACAAGCCCCATAAGTGTTATACTAGTTAGCTCTGGCAGCAGAGGAAATAAACTGCTCTTCCGATACCCGTTTCAGAGGGTATCTGAAAACACTTCATCAGCAACATGTAAGTGTTCCTGCTTCCTCTTCTTCTGTGTGTAATTCTGGCCTCTGTACTATAGATACTGATATTTACGTCGTGATGTGACCCTGGCCCACAAAACGCAGTCATAAGTGGTAATTGAAATTGGATTTATAGGAGAAAATATTAATATTAACATAAACGCAGCTTTCCATTGATGTATGGTTTGTTATGATAAGACAAATTTGGCTGAGATACAACTATTTGAAAATCTGGAATCTTAGGGTGCAAAAAAATCTAAATATTGAAAAAAATCGCCTTTAAAGTTGTCCAAATGAAGTTCTCAGCATTGCATATTACTAATCAAAAATTAAGTTATATATTTATGATAGGAAATTTACTAAATATCTTCAGGGAACATGATCTTTAATTAATATCCTAATGATTTTTTGCATAAAATAAAAATCGATAATTTTGACCCGTACAATGTATTGTTGGCCATTGCTACAAATATAACCGTGCTACTTATGACAGGTTTTCTGGTCCAGGGTCATATTTGAATCAACCAGAACACGTCACACTGTCATGACCCATTGCAAAAAAGGACGGTTTTGCACTCTCAGTCCATATTACTTTACACTATATACCAATATATACACAAAGATTGTCCCTTTTCAGGTGTGTATGTTCTTTCACATCAAAGCAAAAACAGCGGGAGGTCCGTAATGCCTTGAATACTTTCAGTTGACTCTATAAGGACCAGGATGGGATTCAAGTTTTATGCCCAAGACAAGATTAGAGGTGTTTTATTTTCCTTCCTTTTGTAAGTCCCTTTAGAAACTATGCATGTTGTTGTTGTAAAGATATACTAGAGTTTGTGTTTTGCTTTGCATTCTGTTGTTGTCACATTTTCTGCATGCAGTCATCCCCTGTGGTAGGGCTGTGCATTAAGCGCATGTGATTGACGCAGATAACCATTCTATTAATTAACATGTATTGTCACTTTCGGTGAACTACGGCTCTGCGTATACAATGCCGCTCTCGGAAAGCCGGGTGATTGAGATTATCAACTACGATCACGAACCCGGCGACCCACCGGCTTTACTGAAGAGATGCGCTTGACAATCGTATGCGATTAATTGCACAGCCCTACCTGATTGCACGTTAAGAGATCACTTAAGAGACCACCAATAGTTCTTTATGTCCTTTGTGCCATATGTTTTTTTTTTTTGTTTTGTGGTTTTTTGTGTTGGTTGATTTTAGATTGTTGTCTGGATATTATACATGGTCATTAGTGAGTACTTAAAGGAATAGCTCAACCACAAATGTAAATGTACTCACCCTCAGGCCATCCAAGATGAGTTTGTTTCTTCATCTGAACAGGTTTGGAGAAATTTAGCATTATATCACTTGGATCCTTTGCAGTGCATGGGTGCCGTCAGAATGAGAGTCAAACAGCTGATAAAAAACATCACAATAAACCAAAGGTAATCCACACCACTCCAGTCCACCAATTAAAGTCTTGTGAAGAGAAAAGCTGTGTGTGTTTGTAAGAAAGAAATCCATCATTAAGGTGTTTTAACTTTGAACCGTTGCTTCCAAACCATTGATTTAAAATATTTCTTTCTCCAGTAAAAAAACAAACACAACCAAAGCTTTCTACAAACACAAAACTTATCTTTTCAATAGGAATAAATATGCAGATGCACAAATTGAACGAACATTTACAATCCAAAACAGACTAAACAAATGTTTGTGGTGGATGTTGATGTAAGGACAACATGGGAATGAGGTTTTAAAGGGGTCATATGACGATGCTAAAAAAGAACATTATTTTGTGTATTGCTTGTAATAAATGTTTTTTATCTTTATGCGGTTCTAGGTTCCAAAACACACATTATTTTTTCCACATACTGGTACATTATTGTTTCTCCTCTTACCCTTTTTCTTATAACGCCCCCCTTTTCTGAAACCGTTCGTATTGTTTTTATAATTTACAAAATCTTTTCATCGTTCTGAAAAAGCGAGGTGTGCTCTGATTGGCCAGTTATCCAGTGCTTTGTGATTGGCCGAATACTTCAAGCGTTTGACGGAAATGTTACGCCTCTTATCATATTGTGATGATGCCCTGTCAGGCGGAGCTATGATTCAAAAACATGAAAACCCATTTTAACGAGGCATTCGTTGCATCCAGTGGGGACATAATTATGATTATAATGACTTATATTATACGGTCTTTTTTTTACGCATTGCGTTGCATCGCGCCCCGTAAACATAAAACCATGTCTGCATTTTGTGATCAGAGAAATGACTAACAACAAGCCCTACTCTACACTGCCAAAAACTTGCATTTGAATCATCTAAATATAAAAACTACGTTACTTCGCAGTCTGTGAGTCAGAACTGCCGTCATTGTAGTCTACTCTCCCAGGATCAGGAAACATTCCTCCATTAAGTGCGCTGGACACATCTGAATATTGGGGTTGAACTGTTCTGGAACAGTGTTTGTAAATACAACTTAAGCACTGCCTGATTTCTAGTTGTGTCCATTTTGGAAGACCAAACAAAGTATTTTAGCTTTCGCAACGAAACACGCGAATGCTAGAGTGAGCAGAGGCCGGGGGAAAGTGAACAGAGCGGCGGATTCGACGATGGAGCGTCCAGCGGGCTTGCGGCAACCAATGTGACGACCCCCAGGCTGGACTCCGCTTCGTCCTATGTAAGTTGATTGTATTTCCCTCCGTCTTCGACCAGTTCACTTGGATCAGCTTCCCGTGTTGATCGAAGCAGATACTCTTATCCTCTTTTTGGAAGGCTCAAACAAAGTTAGTTTCTTGGCTTTCACATACGAGCCCACACTCTTTCACGACATGGCGGGCGGGCAACTAACCAACTACATTTGCAAAAAAATACTATAGCGAGAATAAAAGTTACACCTTCTTCTTTCTTTGCGTGAACATTTTGTCGGTGTTATGCAATCTTTTCCCCATATACGTATACAAAAACCAATAGATAGTAGGGAAAGCGTAAAAAAACATGTAAATACACATTATAACAGAGGCCGTTTTAGAATCTCACAGAACCAAACATTAGGGGGGAGGGGGGTTGACTTTTTAACTTTTATACAGACTTCCTCTTTTGGTATTAAAGTCACCATCCTTTATAATAAACAATATTTATTCTTTGGCGACTTTACAAGATCTCTTATGGCACCAAAGCAGGCATTATAATAACACTCCAAAAGAGAACGGAAAATTGAAATCGGCATCAGTATGACCCCTTTAAAAGTGCCTTGATGGAATTTGTGAAGGAAAAACTGCATGTTTGTAATAAACAAGACATTGATTGTTGGACTGGAGTCATGTGGATTATTTGTGAATGATTTTTATCAGCCTGATTTTTGACTCTCAGTCTGACGGCACCCATTCCTGGCTGATTGATTCAACTCTTTGGCTGAGCAAGTGAGAAAGCTATATATTTTTCCAATCTGTTTCTGATGAAGATCATCATAACCATTCTGACATTCTTGGCTGGTCCTGTGTGTTTGTATATGCATTTTCTATGCAATAGGTTAATTTTTGGGGTGAATATTACTGTAAGAACATTCACTATATAGAGTATGGCCTGATCCAAGTAGTAACTTAGTTAAAAGCAAGATTACAATTCATAATTTTTAAATGGGCAAAAAAAAAAAA
>JADLZN010002908.1:0-65053 GCA_018155175.1 Sinocyclocheilus anophthalmus
TTTGGTTTCTTGCCGCTGTCGCCTCTGGCTTGCTAGTTGGGGACACTTCATTTCCAGCAAAATCGTCGACTTGATTGCACAGATACTACTTAAACTGAGCTGGATGTTGACATCACTGAATTGAGTGATGAACTGTCTTTAACTGAAAATTAGTGTTTACTATTGTCACTGTGCATTATTGACAGTATTTTCCTGATTAATGTTGTATGGTTGCTTTGACAATCTGTATTGTTAAAAGCGCTATTAAGGTGACTTGACTTGACTTGACTTTCTGAGAGTGGGATTCAAATGGTCCAGGATTGGCCTCAACCCAATACATACCATAAGTTAATATAGAAGTTCAGCTCCCCTGAGTCCCTCAGGGACATCCACTGTATGTGTTGCAGGATCCTGTCATAAGACTGGCACACACCAATAGGTGGCAGCAGTGAGTGCACCCTCATGTGGAACAGTAGAAACCTTCCTTTACTGTAACTCAACCTACGGTGCATCTAGGACGTTTGTATATCAGAATCAGACATGTCTGAAACAACACAGAAGTAGCATAGATGGTTATATTTGGTTAATTTTTTTAATTTAGCAGCTTGACTGGCAGAAATAAACTTGTGTCATTATATTACCAGTGCAAATTGTAAGAAGGTGCTTAATCAGACAAGCAAATGATAGTTCTCGGTGTTTTTCGTATAGCTAGTTAAATAATGATTGTAAAAATCCACAGGACCCTGGGATAAGACGTGAGCAATTATAAAACTCAACTGAAAAACGAATTAGCTTTTGTGTTTATTTTCAAACTGTTCACATATTTAATTTGCAATAAGACTGGGAAGAAATTTACAAAAGACTTTATTTTTAATTGTTTAATATTTCTCATACTAGCATTGAAATTCAAAGGTAGTGTCTTAAAGTAGTATCTTATGCTCACCAAGGACAGAATTTATTTGATCAAAAATAGTAAAAACAGCATTAGTTTCATTCTCTCCCTCTTTTTACAATATTGCAAAAATTATATTTTAATATACATTTTAAAATCTAAACTATATGACGACAGCTAAATTCAGCAGCCATTACTCCATTCTAAAGTGTCACATGGTCCATCAGAAATCATTGTAATATGGTGATCAAAGATTTCTTATTGGTTGAAAAAAAAGTTGTTTAATATTTTTGTGGGAACCTTGAAATATTCAGGATTCTTTCATAAATATAAAGTTCCAAAGTACTGAAATAGGAATATTTTGTAACAATATAAATGTCTTTAGTTTAGTTTTGATCAATTTAATGCATTCATGCTGAATACGTGTTAATTTCTTTTTGAAAAATCTCACTGATCCAATGTTTTAAACGGCAAAATATGGAATTGCAATCAAAGCTTAAAAAGCTATAAATATAAAATTTCGTACAGATTAGCAGTGTTTGTTTTCCCACAATATGGGTGGCCACAAGTTGTCTCATAATAAATCCCACAGTTAACCAAAATTCTTCACAAAAGAGCAAAATTCCACAGGATTTTTGAATCCACAGAAATGACAATTGCTTAGTTGTGCTGTAGGCGCTGTGACACTACGTCTTAAACATTCTGCCCAAATAACAGCATAGTCAGTTTTGTGGTATTTTGTTGAAATGTGCCAGCTTTGAAGGCTGAAACAAAAATGGCACTTTGAATGTCAGTTGGCAAGCTTTTTAGCTTTCAATAATGTGCTTCTGATTATGATTTCTTTCACAGCTGCCCTTCATGTCTCCAGCCTGCTTTGGCAGGAGCTTCGGTCAGCAATGCTACCATTTCTTTAAACTTCGGCGTCATGTTTTTGATACAATACCTTTATGTGATTTCTTTTCTGTACATTTTAGCATATTTAGCACATAAAGTGTCTCTCCTGTATTTACATATTTATAATAAACTGTGGACACTAGATGTCAGTAAAGCACAGTAAAACTACAACGTCAGAACTGCCCAACCTGCCTTTGATTAAGATTTTTAAGAAAGTTTTCTTTTAGCTTTCCCCTCTGGTCTAGTCTGCTAACAGGAGCCTTTAGGCATTGCCAAATGGTTCCTATATAGAAAATGTTCTGCTATCTACATTTCAGAGACGGATTGAGAATTGTAGTGCTCTGTTTACATTTCTAAACTCTGAAATATGAACGTGCATTCTAGAGGCCAGAAAAAGACTTAGATTAAACTCAGATGTAGATGCCTTTGTGTCCCCCCATTTGTTTTTTTTTTTTATGGTCTTATATGTACATGTGTGTGGAAGAAGAAAAAAAAAAACGTTCCACCACATCCATTACTTTTAATGGTGCACAAATCCAGGGGTGATTCTTGTTGGTTCTCCTATGTACCATTGCACATTGCTTCCAGATGGTGAAGAATCTGTCATTTATTTCTTGGTCCTTGTTTCATTGTTGAAACATGCGGAGTGACAGCTGTTCTCACCAGTGAAGAAGATCAAATTTAATGTAAGGGTATATATGTGGTTTCTTCCTTTGAAAACAAATATTTATTATAATAGCTTGAGATGTGGCTGTTTGTATTCATTTTACCAGGGACCTCAGATCTAAGGCATCTGCACTGTATCACATGTAAACTGTCTGGTGTTCTGGATAGACTAAAATGATTTCGATTTTTGGTTAAATAGCCCCAACATTTTCTCCATTTTCACCTTTTGCAACTCAATAAGTTGAAACTATAAAATTATGATGTTGCATCAGTTCTGTAATAAATCTCTTTTTTAATTCTATGTTTTTGAAATGAGAATGATCTAATTTAAGAAATGTATACATTTAACCAGCATAAGGAGGTTTCCCGTTTGCAGTTAGCTTACTGATTTCACAAGCTAGCAAACTCCTTGTTAGTCTGGTTTAGCAGCTGGTCTGCTAGTCTGACAAGCGTCCAAAACCCCTCTAAATTGAGCAAACCATCTTTATTTTCAGTTTAGTAGTTGTCTTTAGTGTAGATAGTTAGTTATGACTTTCACCCTGTAAAGCCTACTGTAGCATACTTGATATGCAAATCTAAACATCTAACTTATCAACTGATTAAAAAAATTGCTTGTAAATCGTACACAATCTATTGCATGCCTTCTGTCCTATGATTGACAGTGTAAACTTTTTTTATTGAGTAAAATGCCTTTTAATATAATTCTACGACAAGCATCCCCTTCAGGTTTTGGTACGCATGTCTTTTTGCTTAGGTTTGAGCCTTTGAATAAAATTGAGGTTTAGTTTGAGCTCCATATTTGTTTATATCATACTATATGGGCCATAAAAGCCCAGTACATCACATATGATAATCCAAAAAAACCTAACAAAACACATATGCAACATTTTATTTTTTTTTGATGTTGTTAAAATATATATATCTAATTTTTTTTTTTCTAAAGGTTTGCTAAACTTTTCCAAATTATTTAGCGTCAGAATTTACATAAATAAACCCCAATGACACCTTTACAGGGTGTCATTAAATTAATGAGCAGATACAAAAACTCCCTGATGTGTATTCTGGTAGAGAATAATGCTGAGTTTGACCCTGCTCTCAAAGCTACCTGCCATCTGAGGTCTGTTTACTTACGACCCATGATTTAAAGTCAAGTCATCCTAAAGAGTGGAGGAGGTATTTTGTTTTACAGGAAACAAGGACATCTGAATAAAACACCAAACTAAGCCTTCCAGCAAAAAACAAAAACAAAAAACAAAAACACCCCGTGGCACCTGGTACGGTCCTAGTCTCCAAGGGTCACTGAATAGAGTCATTGTGCTGCTGGTCGTCAGAAATAAGGCATAACAGGCCCTCATCACCTCACCTGATCCCAGATCAGTGACAACCACACAGCAATTCAAACGGTTTACGCTGATGTGCATGTGATATAGTAATACAAGCAGAAAAGTAAAAAGGATAGTAAAGAGTCTTATTCTGTCAGTAAGTCTTTGCATTACCTGTGGCCTCAAATACAGTTGAGGGATCTTTTCTCTAAGCATCTGCTTCTTTTGAAGTCCTTACTCTTGATTTAAACAGGGCCAAAGGAATCACAGTGCGCTGCTCTATGAAAATGCCCTCTTTATTAAAACGTAACTTACTGGAGGATTAAACTCATATCCTGTACATTCTTGTGGTATGCACACATTTAGTCATGTTCCTTTCACTTATCAGTGTCTCCTCATAACTGCTCATGGTTTCTTTGGAAAGGGCGCTGCTGATGCTCTGGTGCTTGAGTAAGCCAATTTCTAGGCTTTTTGCCACAGTACTACTACACAGTATAATGTAAGACTTGGCATGTGTCTTAATTTTTCACTGTGGGGAAGAAGAGTATTGGGACACTGGCTTTTAGACAGAGGTGGACAAAGTACTAAAATCTATTACTTGAGTGAAAGTACAGATATTGCTGGTCAAATATTACTCCATTACAAGTAAAAGTTGTAAAGACAGATTTTTAATTAAGTAAAAGTACAGAAGTACTTGCATTTAAAAGAACTCAAGTACCAAAAGTAAATTTCCTTTTTATGTCAATGCACTGTTTTATTGTTGTACGTAGTATTTGCAATACCTCTGAAGCAACTTATAATACTTTACACCTACTGAATACACTGACTAGCTGGTAGTATCTTTGGAATAAAGAGCTTTTATAATGTTAAAAACCTATAGGGGAAAATTAACACCCCTACCCACCCCACAAAAGCAGGATGGTAGTGATCTCACACAGCTCTGACAGTGTGTGTGCACACATCTATGTGTAACCATTCATCCACATTTGAACAGAGTGGGCAGTGAAATCCTGTAAATAAAGAGTGATAAGGAAGAAAAAAAAAATCTAACCTGCTTTAAAACCCAGCAACACAAATGTAGTTGTATAACTTTACAACAGCAACACTGCTTTACCAAAAAAGCAAAACAGCAAGACATATTTCACATCAAAACAAACATTTTAAAAATGATGTCTAAACGCTCTCGCTGTACTTTGATGTCACAAACAGAACAGTCTGTGCAGTTCTGCTTCAGTCCAACACCTTCTGTGTTTTCTTAGGAGACGCACAACAGTTCTTCTGTGGCTTTATAGGTAATATTTTCACGTACACAACTTAGCAAAATCAGACAATATTTTGTCTAAATTATACCACAATATTAACTTCTTATTAAATAGTTGTAAATAAATATGACATTTGCAACTGGTCAGTGTTCAAAAAAATGAAAATCATTTAATGTAGCCCTACAAGAAGGATTACTGATAAACTGTCTGAAAAAAAAGTCACGTTTTAGAGAAGTAGAAAAAAATCACCCACTGACTTTCAAAGCTGCTACAATAGGACGACTTTCTACTTCGAGTACCTTGATAGAAATGTAGTGGAGTGAAAAGTAAAATATTTGTCTTTCAAATGTAGTGAAGTTAAAGTCATAAGTTCCAGAAAAAATAATACTCAAGTAAAGTACAGATCCTCAAAAAGTGTACTTAAGTACAATACTCAAGAAAATGTACTTAGTTACTGTCGCCTCTGCGGTTCGATCTCGTTGAGGGTCTGAGGGGATTGTGTAGGAGAAAAAAGATTAGAAAAAAAATTATATATATATATATTTATATATATATATACAGGTGCATCTCCATAAATTAGAATGTCATGGAAAAGTTCAGTTGTTTCAGTAATTCAACTTAAATTGTGAAGCTCGTGTATTAAATAAATTCAGTTTTCTGAAGTAGTTTAAGTCTTTGGTTCTCTTAATTGTGATGATTTTGGCTCACATTTAACCAAAAACCACCAATTCACTATCTCAACAAATTTGAATATGGTGACATGCCAATCAGCTAATCAGTTCAAAACACCTGCAAAGGTTTCCTGAACTTTCAAAATGGTCTCTCAGTTTGGTTTAATAGGCTACATAATCATGGGGAAGACTGATGATCTGACAGTTGTCCAGAAGACAAACAATGACTCCCTTCACAAGATAAGCCACAAACATTCATTGCCAAATAAACTGGCTGTTCACAGAGTGCTGTATCCAAGCATGTTAACAGAAAGTTGAGTGGAAGGAAAAAGTGTGGAAGAAAAAGATGCACAACCAACCGAGAGAACCGCAGCCTTAAGAGGATTGTCAAGCAAAAAATCGATTCAAGAATTTGAGTGAACTTCACAAGGAAAGGACTGAGGCGGGGTCAAGGCATAAAGAGCCACCACACACAGATGTGTCAAGGTATTTGGCTACAGTTGTCGTTTTCCTCTTGTTAAGCCACTCCTGAACCACAGACAACGTCAGAGGCGTCTTACCTGGGCTAAGGAGAAGAAGAACTGGACTGTTGCCCAGTGGTCCAAAGTCCTCTTTTCAGATGAGAGCAAGTTTTGTATTTCATTGGAAACCAAGGTCCTAGAGTCTGGAGGAAGGTGGAGAAGCTCATAGCCCAAGTAGCATGAAGTCCAGTGTTAAGTTTCCACAGACGATGATTTGGGGTGCAATGTCATCTGCTGGTGTTGGTCCATTGTGTTTTTTGGAAAACCAAAGTCACTGCACCCGTTTAAAAAGAAATTTTGGAGCACTTCATGCTTACTTCTGCTGACCAGCTTTTTGAAGATGCTGATTTAATTTTCCAGCAGGATTTGGCACCTGCCCACACTGCCAAAAGCACCAAAGTTAAATGACCATGGTGTTGGTGTGCTTGAATGGCCAGCAAACTCACCAGACCTGAACCCCATAGAGAAGAGTATTTTTTATGGTCTTATGAAGATGCTATTGTGAGATAGTGAAATGGTGAGATTTTTTGTTAAATGTGAGCCAAAATCATCCAAATTAAAAGAACCAATGACTTAAACTACTTCAGTCTGTGTGGATTGAATTTATTTAATACACGAGTTTCACAATGAGTTGAATTACTGAAATAAAGGAACTTTTCCACGACATTCTAATTTATTGATATGCACCTGTACAAGTGACATCATTATTTCCTTTTATCTTATGTTGTCATTTTATATTTGATTATGGCCTTTCCATGAGTTCAGATTGTCTCACAATCACTTCACTGTGTCAGGTGTTTCAAGATGTATGTGTTATGTTGTAGTAATTTTAAAAAAAATCTTATCTTTATGTTCTAGCTTTATTTCAGGGAGTGATTTTTGTAATTTCTCCCTGCTGATCAACTACTTTTCATTGTTCAACCAGTGACCCGTGTAAAGCATATTACTTCACCATTTTTTTTTTAACTGATAAGAGGGTTAAGGGTAGGAGCAGTGGCTGTACGGTCAACCAAGGAGTATCAAGTTTTTGAAAGAGAAAATATGTTGGGAATGGGAGGATAAGTGGATAGATCTGTTATAGATTTGAAAGTGCTGTTTAAAAGCAGAGGCTACATGGTTTGCTTGGGGCATTGTCCTTTTATCTGGACAGCACATGTCCCCTGGGCTCATGTCAGACTTGACACTTCCCTCACCCCCTCTTTAGGCTCCCTTTGAAGTGTGCTACCAGGAAGCATGAAAGGGTGAATCACCAGATGATGAACTTGACAGCTAAAAACAAGTTTGTTTTTCATAAATACAGAAGGGGCCAAAAGTCTGAGGTCACAAGTTTGAACATATGTGATTTATATTTCATTTAAATGTCGAAAAACATTTTATGAAATTTTAAAACAAAGCATCTTATGACATACAATGAAAAGAAAGATGTGTATATCTAGGTCAGTAATCAAATAAGTCAATTTGTGACTGATTATGTAAACTCCTTTGTACAGACAATCTCAAATCATAATGAGAACATGATCTGAGGTTTTGACAAAAACGTGAGAAGTTTAGCTCTGACTGCTGCCGTCATAAGGCAAAACAGAGACAACACACAACATGAGGACTTTCTGAAAGTTAAGGTTTTTTTTTTTTAAATGGGTCTTTACTCAAATTTTTTATGCTGATAATTCAAATTTTTTAATTAAACTTTGTATTAAATTAGAAACGTGGTGTTACGATCTTTAAAAGTCTATGGGTTGTATCATAACACTTAAAATAGATTATTGCTGGGTGGATTGAAGCAGGCAAAAAAGTGAACAAACACCAATGAAGCTCAAGTAACAATTTATTACCTGAAGCCGAAGCCACAAGAAGAAGGCTGTGTGATGCACTATTTACAGTTTGCTTTATAGTAATAATAATAGTAGAGAAAATTAACATTTAATGGAAGTAACGAGGTAAACAAAAAACTTGAGGGGGAAAAAAAAAAAAAAAGGAACTTGAGTGGCGCCCAAATCAAAGAAAACAAAATAAAACCAAATGATTCCCATAAAGCTCCCCAAGTCCTCTAGCCTAACTAACAAAAGAAAAATGTAGAAAAGAAACCGAAGTCTTCAGCGTAACGACGCTCTACATATCCTACTCATATCACTAAATAAAAACCAAATTACAGGGAGGGGCGCACACCGCTTTCCTAATGTGTCTAGACACTAATTGTTACTACGTGCAAAGTGTATATCGCGCGATATGCTTACCTGTTCCTTTTCCCCTAATCAAGGAATAAACAATCTGTACCTCCAAATACACAGCAAATGCTAAACACAGAATTAAAGAGTAAGATACAAAAACTAATCTCAGCAAACCAAAACACACAAACACACCGCCGCCCCACGAAGTTCGCGGGAGGACCTTTTAAACCGGCAGGGCAACAGCGAATTGGGCGCAGAGGGTGACGTCACAATTATGACTGGCAGCCGACAGGTCCAATCAGGAACCTAAGAGCGAGGCAGCAGAAAAAAAGACGAGAGGGTGGGAAGGAAGAAACACATATGCATAGCACGTAACACCTCCACCCTCAAAAGCAAACTATATGGAAATCTCAAACATAAGTTTGCTACATCAATGCCTTAAACTCTTGACAGGGCATCCGCTATAACGTTGTCCACACCCTTCTTGTGCTTGATAACCAGATTATAACCCTGTACAATCAAGGCCCATCGCATCAAGCGTTGATTTTGATTATACATTCGCGACAGGAACACTAAAGGGTTATGATCTGTAAAAACGCTAACGGGAAGATTACTGGACCCCACATAAACATCAAAATATTGCAAAGCCATCAGCAATGCTAAAGCCTCCTTTTCAATAGTCGAATAGTTCAGCTGGTGCTTGTTGAACTTGCGTGAGAAGTAACAAGTAGGATGATCAATACCATCCTCATCTTCCTGAAGTAATACTGCCCCTGCACCAACCGCACTCGCATCCACTTCCAATTTATAAACTAGCGAGTTGTTCGGAGCTGCCAAAATGGGTGCGCTGCACAGAATATTTTTGATGGATTCAAACGCGTACTGACATTCATCAGACCATATAAAAGAGCAGGATGGACTAAGCAATGAAGTCAAAGGGTGTGCGATAGTCGAAAAGTTTCTACAAAAGCTACGATAGTAGCCAGCCATACCCAGAAATCTCCGGAGTTCCCGGCGGGTAGTTGGAACTGGAAATTCGGCTATAGCGGCCACCTTCACTTCAATCGGGCGCACTTGACCTTGACCGACTTCTTTGCCTAGGTACGTAATAGTTGCTTGGCCGAATTCGCACTTCGCTAGATTTAAAGTCAGCGAAGCTTTAGCAAGACGATCAAACACAGTGCGTAGCAAAGAAACATGTTCCGACCACTCAGTCGAATACACAACCAAATCATCAAGATATGCATTACACTGTGGGACTCCTGCAAGAACAACATTAATAAGCCGCTGAAAAGTTGCTGGTGCGTTACGCATCCCGAATGCCATCACCGAGTACTGTAGGAAGTTGTCGGGTGTTACAAAGGCTGAGATGTCAGAAGCGCGAGGCGTAAGAGGCACTTGCCAGTACCCTTTTAATAGATCTAATTTACTGACATATCGAGCTGAACCAAGATTGTCCACGCAGTCTTCCATTCGTGGCAATGGAAAACAATCTGGCACGGTAACAGCATTTACCTTACGATAGTCAGTACAAAATCTGGCAGTTCCATCACTTTTCGGAACTAATAAACAGGGTGAGCTCCATGGGCTACAACTAGGTTTAGCAAATCCATGCTTAAGCAAATAATCAACCTCAGTACTCATAACAGCCCGTTTAGCGCTATTCACCCGATAAGCGTGTTGCTTGATCGGAGCAGCGTCACCTACCTTGATATCATGCTGTAGGACTGTGGTACGGGAAGGCACATCATTAAACAGAGTAGAAAAATCGTGTACCAGCTGTACAATATCACATCTTTGTTGATCAGACAAGTGCGATAGATAAGAATTTAAATCACCCAATATCTCCGAATTTTTCAATCTGGCACACTGTTGAGTATGACGTAACCCCACATCATCCACAGTATCAGCAGCATCAATGAGATTCGCGACACCACAAGTTGTAACCGGAACCAAGGTGGAGGCAGCATCCTCACCTGCCTCCACAGCATCCTTCTGCAAAGTCTCTCTGTCATAAAAAGCCTTTAACATATTAATATGACACACACGGGACTTTCGCTTCCTATCTGGAGTGCGAATTACGTAATCAGTGTCACTTAACTTCCTCAGCACTTCGTAAGGTCCTGAAAATCGTGCTGACAGAGCAGAACCAACGATCGGCAACAAAACTAACACTGGATCACCTTCCGTAAATACGCGTTGTACAGATTTACGATCAAAATGGCATTTCATCCGTTTCTGTGCGGACACCAACGAGTCTTTCGCCATGGAACAGGCTTTATGCAGACGCTCGCGGAATTTACTAACGTAATCCAATACATTAACTTTAGAGCTGGAATCGAACGCTAGCATATTCTCTTTAAGCATTTTCAGTGGGCCTCTAACAGTATGACCAAACACTAAATCAGCAGGACTAAAGCCAAGACTTTCCTGCACAGCTTCTCTTACCGCAAACAACACCAATGGTACTCCCTCATCCCAATCCTTCCCCGTATCCAGGCAGTACTTTCGGAGCATCGACTTTAACGTTTGATGAAAACGCTCGAGTGCACCCTGGCTCTCGGGGTGATAGGCACTTGCGATCCTGTGGGAAATATTCAAAGTTGTCAAAACTTGTGAAAAAAGTTTCGAAAGAAAATTTGTGCCTTGATCTGTTTGCACCACTTTCGGCAAACCGAACGTAGAAAAAAACTTCACAAGTGCTTTGACAACAACAGATGCCGTAATTTTCCTCAAAGGAATCGCCTCCGGAAACCGTGTAGCGCTACACATTATGGTCAATAAAAACTGATTTCCACTCTTGGTTTTCGGCAGAGGGCCGACACAATCAACAATAACGTGTTCAAACGGCTCGCCTACGACTGGGATTGGAACGAGCGGAGCACTTGGAATTGTCTGATTTGGTTTACCCGTTAGCTGACAAATGTGGCAGGTACGGCAAAATTGAGCAACATCAGCTTTTAAACGGGGCCAAAAGAAATGTCTCAAAACCCGGTTATATGTTTTTTTAATTCCTAAATGGCCCGACAGATCATGGTCATGAGCAAGAGACAAAACTTGCTGTCGGTAACCTTTAGGAATTACAACCTGGTACACGACACTCCATTCAGGACCATCTGCCATAATAGGAGACCACTTACGCATCAGCAACCCGTCCTCAACAAAATGTGCAGATTTTCTCTGTTGCGCTCTCTCAACAGGAACAGCAACAGAGAAACATTTTCGCAGACTCGAATCTTCCCTCTGTGCAGAAACAATTTTCTCACGGGTTACGGGCAACTTAAGTTGACTTGAACTTGCATTGAGCAGAGTTTTTATTACTTTTTCCTCAGATGGAAAAATGCCTTCAACAAACATAGGCGCTATAAAGGATGTAGACAAATCATCCTCATCTATTCGTCGAGCCTGAGCCCGAGTGACCACACAAGCAGGAAAAGTTTCAGGATACATTTCTGACAACTCATCAGTATGATCTGACAAAACAGGTTTGTCAAACACCTCCAACACGGGAAAAACCCTCCCACCAGCTAGATCATTGCCTAGGATAAACTCCACTCCATTGACAGGTAAACAATCACGAACGCCCACTTTTACAAAACCCGTACACAGCTCGGACTGTAAATGGATTTGGTGTAGCGGAACTTTAACAAGTCCCATCTCTATGCCCTGCACCAGAACGTTACTGCCACAAGAAGTCTGCTCCGAGAACGGCAGTACGCCTGCAACTACAAAGGACTGGGTTGTGCCAGTATCACGGAGCATTTTAACCCTTACCTGTTCTATGGTTTTACCCGAAACAGAAATTAACCCTTCCATTAAAAAAGGTTCGTAACTGCAATCAGGCTTATCTGGCTCAAGTTTTTCAGCATCTACAGTTTTCACAAATCCGACACTCTTAGTTGTAACGCCCTGCTGTTTTCGTTTCAACACAAGACAGTCAGCAATCAAATGGCCAGACTTATGGCAATAAAAACATTCCCTATCCTCTTTAGCCCTGGGCGAACTTGACTTCAGACGTAGCTGGTTAGGCAAGGCAGCGGAAACAGACACAGTTTTATCAGAGCGAACAGGAGTAAACACATTCTTATGCGTCAACACAAACTCGTCCGCGAAAACAGAAGCTGGAGACAAGGATGTCACTTTCTGTTCATTTAAGTACACGACAACGCGCTCCGGTATACAGTTCTTAAACTCTTCTAAAAGGATTAATTCCCGCAGTGTCTTAAAATCAGTTACCTTGCTCGACGCGCACCATTTGTCAAATAAAACCCCCTTCTCTCTTGCAAATTCGACAAACGTTTGGCTAGAACTCTTTTTGTGAGTCCTAAACCGCTGCCTGTAAGCTTCTGGCACTAACTCATATGCACGCAAAATCGCAGCTTTAACAACGTCATACCTTAAACTATCCTCTAAGGATAGTGTTGCGCAAACCTCCTGAGCTTTACCAGTCAGCTTACACTGTAACAACAGAGGCCAAACTTCACGGGACCACTTTAGAGCAGAAGCGATACGCTCAAAAACACCGAAATATGAATCAACTTCCGCTTCTCGGAACTGCAGCACAAGAGAGACATGTTTCCCCACATCAAAGTTGGCACCCAGCGCCGCGCCCTCTGACGGAGCAACAGCAGTCAACTGGGGCGGGACAACTGGAGCAGGTGCACTTCTGGCCGCATTTAACTCCAATTCCCCCATCTTTATCTGCGTCTCTGCCTCAATCTCCCATCTGCGAATTTTTAGACACAATTCTCTCTCTGCCTGACATTCCTCTGCCCTCTCCCGCGCGTCCATTTGCACTCGCGCTAAGCGGACCTTCAGTCGCGCATCACCTCCAGACCCAACCGAGGCCGGAGAAAAAGGTTCAAAGGGCGGCAGAACAGCCTTGGCTTCAGAACCCTCCACCTCAGCAGTTCCGCTCTGCTCCTCCTCCCCAAACTCAGGGCAGGCGTCAGAGGCAAGAGAACCATCCTCTCTCGCTTCAGGCAAAACCAGAACACCCAGCTCCACCAGTTTCTTCAACACAATGCTCTTAATCTCTCTCTTGAGCTGCTGCCTCGAAACGGAAATTTGATAATGAGCCGCAATATTAATTAAATCATCTTTTCGACATTTATCGAGCTGCTCCAAAGTAGGTACACTAACGAACGCCCTTAATCAAAGTTTAGCCATAGCCTACTACGTGCAACTTAATCGACCAACCATCCACAAGACCCAAAAAAAAAAAAACCCTGATGCCCCCACTAACCATTGCATGGTCACTCCGCCGTCACACCCGCAATAATTCTATGTCCCGGACATTAAAAAATTATCTATGAAAACGAGACCCCCTTAAATGTGTTAAGATCTTTAAAAGTCTATGGGTTGTATCATAACACTTAAAATAGATTACCGCTGGTGGATTGAAGCAGGCAGAAAAGTGACCATGAACACCAATGAAGCTCAAGTAACCATTTATTACCTGAAGCCACAAGAAGAAGGCTTTGTGATGCACTATTTACAGTTTGCTTTATAGTAATAATAATAGTAGAGAAAATTAACATTTAATTGAAGTAACGAAAGTTAACAAACAATATTGAGGGGGGGGGGAAAAGGAACTTGAGTGGCGCCCAAATCAAAGAAACCAATAAAACCAAATCATTCCCATAAAGCTCCCCAAGTCCTCTAGCCTAACTAACAAAAGAAAAATGTAGAAAAGAAACCGAAGTCTTCAGCGTATCGACGCTCTAAATGTCCTACTCTTACCACTAAAAACCAAATTACAAGGAGTGGCCCACACTGCTTTCCTAATGTGTCTAAACACTCATCGTTACTACGTGCAAAGTGTATATTGTGCGATATGCTTACCTGTTCCTTTTCCCCTAATCAAGGAATAAACGATCTGTACCTCCAAATACACAGCAAATGCTAGACACAGAATTAAAGAGTAAGATACAAAAACTAATCTCAGCAAACCAAAACACACAAACACACCGCCGCGCCACGAAGTTCGCGGGAGGACCTTTTAAACTGGCAGGGCAACAGCGGATTGGGCGCAGAGGGTGATGTCACAATTATGACTGGCAGCCGACATGTCCAATCAGGAACCTAAGAGCGAGGCAGCAGAAGAAAAAGACGAGGGTGGGTAGGAAAAAAGAAACACATATGCATAGCACGTAACAGACACAAAGTTGCACTAAAAGAAATATCTCAAAGAGAAAGACTGTTACTTAATTTCTCAATTTTTATTTATTCCTATTATGATGACAGCTCACAAAAAGATGCCTTCACTTAAAAACATACACAGTCCAACAAAACAAATTGTGAACGGCCATCCGAAATCTTGATAATATGACTAAATCTAGTGATGTAAGAAAAATGTCATTTACAAAACATTGTGATTCTTAGATAATAATAATTCCTTACATTTATATATAGTGCTTTTCTAAAGCACTCAAAGCAGCTTTAACATTGTCCTGGGGTATCGAGCCCCTCATCCACCACCAGTGGGCAGCATCCACCTGGATGATGCGACGGCAGCCATAGTGCATCAGAACGCCCACCACACACCAGCTTATTGGTGGAGAGGAGACAGAGTGAGGAAGCCAATCAGTAGATATGGGGATGGTTAGGAGGCCATGATGGTCAGAGGCCAATGGGCGAATTTGAAGCCAGGATGCCGATGTCACACCTCTACTCTTTTTTCGAAAGACATCCTGGGATTTTTAATGACCACAGAGAGTCAGGACCTCGGTTTAACGTCTCATCCGAAAGATGACACTTTTTGTCAGTATAGTGTCCCCATCACAACACTGGGGCGCTAGGACCCACACAGACCACAGGGTGAGCACCCCCTGCGGGTCTCACTAGCACCTCTTCCAGCAGCAACCTAGTTTTCCCAAGAGGTCTCCCATCCAGGTACTGACCAGGCTCAACCCTGCTTAGCTTCAGTGGGTAACCAGTCTTGGACTACAGGGTTACATGCTGCTGGTGGAGAATGCGACACATCCCTGACAAAATCTGTTGGCATGCAACAAATACTTACAAATGTTTTAGCACAGCTATTTACACACATAGTATGAGAACTGTATCTTGCATAGAAAATTAATTACCAGTTTATCAGGGTCAAAAGGAAATTATCATAATAGTTGAAATCCTTAGCTTGTACATTTATTTCATGTTGAAAATCACAGATTCTAGTGTGTTTAATCTTTTAGCAAGTCATTTAAAAATGACATGATACCTACAAAATAGTCAAAATGTACAAGTTTTGTGTTCTAGGTAAGAAATTACACCAATAAAGGTTTCATGAACTTAGAAAACAGCATGTATTCCCTGTGTCTGTTTCAACGACCTCGGCTTAAATAATTTGAAACATAGGTCTGGCAAATGAGAAAAGTTCAGTCTTCATTAAAATATTAAAAATAACAGTTTTTCTGAGGTGTAAAAAAAAAAAAATACCTATCTGGGTTTGTCACAAACACATCCAAAGAGTTTTCTACTCATGTGAGAAAAGCACTTGGGTGCATTAATTTTCTACAGAAACAATACTGGTCATCAGACTATTTTAAAGAAAAGTAAAGACCTTAGACAGCATGCCTTGCTTTAATAACACAATGTGTTTAACCTTTTAAACATGTTTAAAATTGTAGGTGTAATTATTTTACTGAGAAGAACAAAATTTATATTTGTTCTTTTACAGTACACATACTATCTACAGGCTAGATTAAAATGAAAACATTTCTTAAACAACAACAAAAAGTAGAAACAACATATACGATTTTGCTCATACTCAAGAATTTAGTATACGCAGAAGTATGTGGTGTGTGTGTGGGGTGTGTGTGGTTCAGGTATACCGCTACGTTATGGGGGACAAATATGGCAATATCCAAAATCCTTGTCCGTGTGGGGACATTTTTTTTTGTCCCCGTGAGGAAACAAGCTTATAAATCATACAGAATTTTTTTTTTTTTTTTAATCTTAAAACGTTTTCTGTAAGGGGTAGGTTTTTTATATGTGGAAGGTTGGTGATAGGGTATGAAATACGTTTGTATAGTATGAAAACCATTACGTCTATGGAATATAAAACATAGAAAACCCTACGTGTGTGTGTGTGTGTGTGTGTGTCTGCCCAAAGAATCAGCCAAAAGTGTTGATTCATTGTCTAAAGCAGGGCTTATTTAAAATGATGGGGCTTATTTAAAATTTGTTTGTCTTGTCACATCATGTTATGTACTTTGATTTCTTTTAAACAATATTGTTCAGCACAATGGTCAACCATTGTTGTTTTATTGTGCTTTATAAATAAATTGAACTGAACTGAACTAAAGCATGATTCTGTGCACATAAATATGAGGTGAATGTTGTAAAACCATTAACACAAGCACATAGAGGATACTCGCATCCACTGTCAGTTAGACACCTTCACTGTTAGAAAGAAATGGATAGGTGAGGTGGACTTGGTGGATAGTTGGCGGTCTGAATAATTTTTAACTTAAGACTCCTTCTCATAAGTTTACCTAATCAGCCTACAGATTAGCATACACACACACACACACACACACACACACACAGATGAGGTAGAAAGAACATGCCCAAACATAACACCTTTTCAGAAGCATATAAAAAGTGTGATGGGTAATGGTCTTGGTGAATTCTTTAATTCTATGTTTTAGTTTTCAGATTTTAGGTGCTTTATTGGCATGGAAAATATTTTGTGCATTCGTATTGCCAGAGCATTCCAGTATTGTTGCAAACAATCAAAACAGTGATGTCTTAGCTATCAACATTTAGCCTATAGATTAAGCAGAACTAAACCGTTTAGCAGTTTGAGATGGACACGTGTCTGGATATCTTCCAACCCACACACAAAGCACATCCCTGTTAACAAACTTATTAAAACATTATATCGGACACCGACTACATCACGGTAGGAAACAGATAGGGGAGAAGCTTTGGGCTCTGGTGTCTAGACACCAATCCACCAAAAGTGTTGACCTAAAACACAAACACAGAAGCCAGATGCCCCAGACAACCTCCTTGCTTAGGGGTGGATGTAGACGGGTCGGTAGCCACACTGTTGGTGACTATGCATTAACATATACCGAATAGATCAAACAAATATTGATCCTGTTGAGGTGACAATACACACCCTTTGCTTAGCCATTTTTTCCACAATCAGGAAGAACCCAAACACCTCCAGACTGTAAGTTAACAACAGGTCAGGAAGGAACTCCATAAAAACCCCCATGGCACAGGTAAGAGATAAAACATCATAAATCCAGTCATAAATACATCAAAAGTCAGATCTAACATCTGTTTTGATCTTTTGATTTACACACCCCACTATCATGTCAGTCAGGGGTGACAGGACCCCGCTGACATGGCAGACAGGGTGACAGAGGGTCATATAGCCATAAATCAGGTCATAAATCTGATTATGTACACATTTGACATATGACAACCTGTCAATCAATGCTGACAGGGGTCATAAATCAGGTCATAAATCACCAATCTGACACATGGTGTATGGTACTACTGATGTTTTCTTGATTTGCTGGTGCTTTTCCTATTTGCATGTTTTCTGAAGTTGCAGCGCGTTGAGCACTCTCAGCCACTGTAGAAATATGGAATTATTTTTGTGTCTTTATTATTCAATCAAACATTCTGTGTTTGAGAGTAAAACTAATTATTTTGTAATTAAAAAATAAAAGATTGCAAAAAAAAGTCTTCTTAAGGCTCAAAAATAAAGAAGTTGATCAAATTATTTGCAATGCGTGTAAATCTTTGAAAATCTTTATTTTTCTTTGTGCACTTCAAACACTTTTCATCGCGAAACCACAAATGTTGCTCTCTTTTCTGCTGTCTTTTTTTGCTGTTCTAAAACTTTTGTTTGCGAGTTGAAGATTTTTGCTTGCGAATGAAGCTGTATCTCAGTGGGCAGTCTCTACCCACCAGGATTAAAGGCCTTTTTCTATTGTTCACTCTCGATTAAAGTCACAGGTTAACCATGCCCACTACGTTTCCCCGGAATCCCCCACGCCGCCAGTCTGACAGAAGAGCGAGCGAGGTTGTAGCAATGGCTAGCAACAGGTCGTTTAGTCCTGTTCAGTGACAAGTGAACTTAACTATGCTCTCTTCTCATGCTCTCCCATCTAAATATGTAACGTAAACTAAGCCCATCTGTAGTTGGTCATACCGCTGAATAGATTTGATTAGCCATCAGTATAGCCAGCTGCCAGAGCCCCCAATAGAAGAGCATCAGGCCAATATAGCTCCAGTGAAGTCAGGTGGGTAACGCACATCAAATCGCTAGCCCATTTGGCTGGTTATGATTCATAAATTATAGCAGTATGTGCACACTCAAGTCTATTCGCAGCACCCAACAGCTGTTCAAAATCATGCCGCGCCACAGTTTGCCATTCAAAGTTTTCTAAAATACGATTTGGGACTGATGTCTGTACATTCTGACTTCACCCTAGTCTACAAGACTGTGTATTGTGTATTTTAATAACAGGTTTGTTTTGTACTATCTTTAAGACCTGTGCACTGACAATTGCAAAACTGATTACTTCAATAGTAACGATTGATATTCAGGACTTGTCAGCCAGAACCACTGTAGCCTTGCAGAGACTTTGCTTTGAAGAACTTTTAATGAACTAACTTCCACATTTCAATATGCCCCTGACTTCTAAGGGGTGTTTTTATTTGTGACTACTCCCAACTGCCTAGAATTCTATCAGTAGAAGTTCACTCTTTTTTTCTGTTTGCAGGAAGAAAATTTGGTGTTGATAGAGGAGGCAACATCTTCAATGCAAAACTTTAGACCTCATGCAACATCATCCAATGTCGCAATCACCCTCAGGAGGTACACAAGCAAAAGCTAAACTGAACATTGTCAATTATCAATTATTTTTTACAAAATTTGCCCTGCATACATTTCTGTATTTAATGTGTAGGCCCAGTGTTCAATTTGCACAGGAACATTTCCAGTGTCAGAAGTAGAACTGCCATGCCAGCTTTTGTGGATAAAGGTAATGGTAATAATGACTCACATTAAAGGTGCTGCATGTACGTTTGTGACTCTACTAAAGCATAAAAATACCATAATATGTTTGCAGATATTTAAGAAACATGCTAAGTTAACATACTTGTTTATCTGAAAAACAATGCTAGTCAGTTATTCTCCTTTGAAAATGTGCGTTCCGGGCCGGAATGTGGGTCTCTGTTTCTCCCACTGCCAGTTTACCCAAATGTATTTCGGCACCCCGGGTTGCCAGTTGGCGGAAAACAGAGTGTATTTCATTTCATTCATCGACAAGCGCGCTTATTCCTGTTGGTGTCGTCAATCTGGCAACCTGCGTGTTAGTCAAGTCTGAGGAGGAGGGGCCGGGTGAAAAAAACCCTCTCCAATATATGCAATACCTAGTTAAACCACTCGGTGTCAATCCTACATACAGCACCTTTAAAGCTTAAAAACACCTAAAAGGGACCGTGGTCTAATTTGGGTCATATCTCATGGTAACCTACCTGACTATGTTCATTACATTGGTTCAAAACAGTACATTGCAAGGGTCATAAAAATATAATATGAAATATACATACACACACACAAAGTTGTTTGGAAACATTAAGGTTTTTTTTTTTTTTGAAAGAAGTCTCTTCTGCTTATCAAGGCTGCATTTATTTGATCAAATATACAGTAAAAACAGTATTATTGTGAAATATTATTATCATAACTGTTTTATATGTGAATATCTGTTAAAATGTAATTTATTTCTTTGATCAAAGCTGAATTTTCAACATCATTACTCCAGTCTTCATTGTCACATGATCCTTCAGAAATCATTCTAATATGCTGATTTGCCGCTTGAGAAACATTTCTGATTATTATTAACAGGGCAATTATGCTTACATCCGCCCCCTTTTCCTTGTTCTTTCCCCTTTTCCTACCTCTCCTTGCCTTTGGATAATGTTCATATTCCCGACATCTCTGTGAACTGTCTGAACTTGTTCTCCATATGATACATTATTTAGAATCTTATATTTCATAGCTTCCATGGCTTGCTTCTTAGCCTCACATCCTAAATAAGCAGCACTATGAGGTCCACCACAATTGCAGCACTTCACTTCCATACACTCTCCACATTTCTCATATTCATGGTATCCCCCACATTTGCAACACCTCCTTCCTCCTTTACACACCGCTACTACATGCCCAAGTCTTTGACAATTAAAGCATCTCAAAGGAGGTCGTACAAATGGACGTACTACATAGGATACATACTCTATTTTAATACACTCAGGTAGTTTCTTGCCTCCAAATGTTACTGTCACTGTAGTGCTAGCCTCTCTACTCCCATACCTTTTTTTCACAGACGTTTTACCTCAGTCACCTTTTCTCCCTTTAATTGTGCTTTTATCTCGGCATCTTCCAGTGAAACTGGTACTCCTGTAATCACTCCCTTAGCGGTTTCTATTTCTCCCGGTATATGAACTTTGATAGCTACTCCACCCCATTCCTTCATTTTCAGTGCTTTATCTTGTTGTTTTTTATCCACACAATATAATAGCGTATTTGACACACATTTAGCAGATTTAATATTAACAAGTGCTATCTTAATTAGATTGGTCAATCTAATCGGATTACTGATGATTTCAACTTTATCTGCAAGCATTACCATAACCTTAAAGGGATCCTATTAAGCTCTTTTACAAAGTCTTGATTTTGTTTTGGGGGTGTACTAGAACAGGCTCTCATACTAGGTTGTTCGAAAAACACATTATTTTTCACATATTTTACATTATTACAACACCTCTCTCCCCAGTCTGGCATGAACGGCTCGAATAGTTCCTGTATCAAATGAAGGCCCGCCTTCTAAATACGAAATGTGCTGTGATTGGTTAGCTGGGCCAGTGTGTGTTGTGATTGGCAGCTCTCGGCGCCTGGTCGGGAGATGTCATGCCCCTTACCATAGCCGCCTGCGAGATTCAGTGTAAATTTTGCATCAATATCAAATCAATTTGAGTGTGATTTAAACCCGGATGATTGTAACCACTCTAAGTTCGTCTGCCTTGGGAAAGCTAGCGTGTCTCCGACATAGTGATAACACTCGTTGCCTTCTCTAGTGCAGCTCAACCAGGTCTCGTCCCATTCGTCTGTATTTGTGATGTCACAAATCCCGGAAAATATGCGTTGATCCTCCTTGTCTTATATTCCCTTCCTCTTACTTCAGAATTGTTGTCATCCGATTCGGATTCCCTATTCCGTTTCTGTTCAGTTTGAACCTCTTCTCCATCTATTATAGAAGAATCATCTTCCCCATCCAAACTTCCTGGGTAACACTTTACTTGAAGGGGTGTGCATAATACTTACATGACCCTTCATATCAAGAACATACCACAAGTCATGAATATGAAGGAGGTTTTATGCATGTTTATGCCAACTGTCATTAAGTGTCATTCACTCAGTTATGTCATTTTTAATGCAAATATGACATTATTTGACCTAAACCTAACCTACCCCTACCCCTACCCCTAACCATAGCCCATAACAAAGACATCTCAAACAATGTCATCTTTGCATTAAAATTACATCACTGAGCAATGACACTAATGCACAGTTGTCATAACATGCCCAAATACCTTCATATTCATGACATGTATATGTCATGATTATGTAGGTGTCATGTCATGATTATAATGTGCATGGCGTCTTATGCCAACCAACCCCTATCCCTCATAAAGTGTAACCACTTCCTGTATCCATCTCCCTCAGTCACAGCACAGTTGTTGCTAACCCGCTAAAACCGATTCCTCTCTCCCTAACGGCAAGTCGAGACTACTTCCGGGGTTCTTCTTCCAGGCCCCAAACTGGCCATACTGCTCCTTTCATTCTGAGAGGCTACTTCCTACTTCCTGTCATGTGATTGCTCACATGACAGGTAGAGTCTCAGTTTTTAAAGACAAACACTCCATTTTAAGATGCGTTAAAATGGACAAGGAAACATGTAAAACCATTTAAAACTCTGATGCCCAAATGTACTATTACATGCAGAGCAGTTAAAACATGTCCCTTATGTGGCAGTGTCACAGCGCCACCAAGCGGCGCAGTCCCACCTTTTTTTTTTGTGTCCTCAGAGTGCCCTAATACATAAGCGTGTCAAACTTGGTAAAAATATCTCATTCCTTTTTAGGAGTTTTAGACATTTTTATGTATGAACACATAAAAAATGACCCATGTCCGACTTTGATTGCATTTATTTTTTTGCCAATTGCAATCAAAATTTTGACATTTGGCCATTAATGTTTAGTCAACAACCTATGTTTCCGATTTTCCTACGGTGGTTTAGTCTTGATCGGACTAACGGTTTCTAAGGTATTTGCACTCGGCAAGGGTTCATGAATCTAAGGAGATGACTCCCATGAAAATACGTCAACCACATACAAAGTTATAGGCATGTAAATAATTTTTTTCACCACTAGGTGGTGCTGGTTCGAAACTTGTCAGACTCCTTTAGGGCAATGACCCATACCAAGTTTCATAACGATATGTACATGTGTTCATAAAATAAAATAAAATGAATCCAAAATTCAAAATGGCCAATGCACAAAATGGTCGACATGGGAATATCAGATATATTGGATATCAGTGGACTCAGCATGTTGCCCCAAATCTAATGAGACCACATTTATGATTTTTGGGCAAACAGTTCAGAAGTTATAAGCAAAAAATAGTCTATTTTCACATCTCCAGACCACTAGGTGGCGCTGTGCCGAAACGCTGCACATTGCCTCAGATCATGCTTTTGAGGACAAGTTTGGTCCAAATGCATAAAGCGTTGCCGAGATACAGCCTCACATCTATTTTCACAAGTGCTACTTTAAATATGTTCACAATTTTTTCGAGAACAGTTGGAGTTATCAAAAAGCTTTTAATAACTTTTTGCCAGCATGGGAAATGTGATGTGATGATGTGAGCCAATTTTGGTGAAAATCAAACCGTCTAGGACGAGTTAAAAAAAAAAAGTTTTTTTGCAAAATTAAAATGTTTTAGCAGGTCAGGACCACATTTATTCATAACCAGGTTAATGACATCAACCTGTTTTTTTTTTCTGGGATTGACTTTTGAAATGCAAAAGACACTTTGAGGAGCAGCATTGACAGAATAGCATTTCACACCACAGGACATGTTTATTTATTAGTTATTTTCAGAAGTTACTTACCAGTTGGTTGGGAAATCTGTTAGGAACTGCAAAAAATGTCCAGGTTTACTCAAATTTCTCAGAATGTTGAATTATTTTATTTTGTGTACATCAATCATCATTAAGTTGTCAGCGTCTGGCACATACACTGAATGAACAGAGATCTGAGCACTCATAACATTGATAGCCCTTAATTCCTATTAATTCCTATCACTCAGATTAGTCAAATATCATAAGTGTGACTCTCACTTAGTACAAAACAAAAGTGTGTCTGAGCATTTTTTTTAACCGGCCGGCGACATCTAATAATATTTTCATTAATACTTTTTGAGAATCACTTACTCTTGCTAAGCAGCAACCAGCCAACAGTATCTTAACACTCCGGTGCTGTTTGGTAAGGTTTTGGTACTTGCAAAGTGAAAAAAAAATTCATGGACATGATTCTAAAAAGGTTAAATGGTCCTGAAAAAAAAAGTCATACTTGTACTCCTCAAGGTCAAAAGTGATCACATTGGAAATGAATGGGAAACGAATTTCACCTAGTGGAAGTGTTAATAAACTGTACCTTTTTTCTGACTTTTTTTTTTACTTCAGCAAAAATCTGCTAAGTGTCTTCTTGAAAAGAGACTAAACTTAAATCTGTGCTGCAATGCACTCAAGATTTACGGCAGTTTAAGTTGGAAATTTAATTTTCAAGTGTTCAAAAAGTGGTTAACAGTTAATAATGGATCATAACTACTCAGTAAATATATTTTAAATTCGACGAATATACAAAATTAGAATTTGTATTTGACAGCCCTAATATATATAAAAATTAGAATTTTGTATATTCATCGAATGATGAATATCATTCATATCATTGCTCCCCCCGCAATTATGGAGATCACGGCACGCTTCATTGCCCTAGCCTGTAGGGATCTCCTTTTCATCGAGTATGCCTGGGAGTTCTGTGGGCTCGCCACGGCGGCGGCTTTAGATGATGCCACCATCAACTCTCTGTTTTGGCACAGGGCCAATTACCATCACCCCGTGGACCTCCCAGACACCACGGGACTAAGTTGGAGGGAAGGGATTCTCCGGTATCTGGAGAGCGTCCGGCCCCGAGCCAGAACCAGCCCGCCGGCTGCGGCATTCTCAAGCCCATTGGCTGCTCCGAAGTCAAGTCCACCGGCCGTTCCTGAGTCAAGCCTGCCGGCCGTTCCTCAGTCAAGCCCGCCAGCCGCAGCACTCGGTTCGCTCCCCCGTAAACCCGCTGGCCTAGCCTTCACCCCCTTACCAAGGAGAGGCTAGGAGAAAAAGACTGTTCTCCGCACTCATCCTAGCCCCAGAGCTCGCTCCAGTGTCGGCTCCAGCCCCAGAGCTCACTCCAGTGTCGGTTCCAGCCCCCAGTTATACCCAGAGAGTTCTCCAGTTCCCCGATTTAGCCTCAGAGAGGTCTCCCGGTCCCCGAGTTTAGCCCAAGAGCTGTTCCAGTCCCTCAAGTTTAGGCCCGATAGGGCTCCGTCCCCGAGTTATCCCATAGTAGGGGCTCGATCCCAGAGTCTAGCCCAGTGAGGCTCTTAGCCCTTAGTCAGCCCAGAGAGGGCTCTTATCCCCGAGTTTAGCCCAGAGAGGGCTCATATCCCAGAGTCTAGCCCAGTGAGGATCCAGTCTCCCGACGTCTAGCAACAGAAAGTGCCTAGTCCCCATGTCAACATCCCAAGGAGGGCCTCAGTCCCCACGTCCAAGAATCCCAGGGGGGCCACAGTGTCTCCCGCATTTAGGCCTACGTGAGTCCCCGCTGTAACCGAGCATTTTTTTTGGGGGTGGGGGGGGGGGTAGTAATGGGTCTGTTTTCTGAGGCCGTGCCGTCTGCTTTGCTCCGCCATGCACCCCCTAGCTCCCTGTTCACCCACTGTCCTCCTGAACCTGTCTGCTCTGCCATGGCTTCCTAGTCTGTCTGCTCTGCCATGGCTTCCTAGTCTGTCTGCTCCGCCATGGCTTCCTAGTCTGCCTGCTGCGCCATGGCCTCCCAGTCTGCCTGCTACGCCATGGCGCCCGACTGCCTGTATCCACCATGGCGCCCCGAACAATGCCTGATCCCGCCTGGGGTCCCGTAACGTTTAACCAGCTCTGGAGGCCTGGCTGTCCCGCCGTGTCTGTCCTTAGGGCCCCGTCTCTGCCATGGCCTCCTAGTCCCCATCTGGCCTGCTCCGCCATGGTGCCCTGAACTGCCTGATCCGCCATGGCGCCCCGAACTGCCTGTTCCGCCATGGGTCCCGGAACGGGTACTGCTCTGGAGGCCCACTGTCCTGTGTCTGTCCTGTGTCTGTCCTGAGGGACCTCCAGAGCGCACACACCCCCTCTCCCCGTTGGATGTTGTGGGGCGCGTGAATGCCCCTTCCGGGAAGGGGGATTAATGTCAATCATGTGTCTTGTGTTTTACACGCTCCTCACAGTAGGCACATCGTGACAAGGGGTAATAAAAAAACTCTTAACAGGGCATAATAAAACTGGGTTGTGGTAATGGAATCCCAAGTACGGAACACTCCGGCCTATAATCAAACATTTCCAAATGTTTAGTCAGTTTAAAGAATTAGATTTATTTTAAAACAAACAAGTGGAATAAAGAACATCTCTTCAGGATGTCCCAAAGGCCAAAATAACAAACAAAACAGATCTAGAAAGGAAAAATGGATAATAACCTAATCGAATAACAAAATAAAAATACACTTTACTTCCCTAACTGCCTAACGCAAAAACAGAACCCAAACAAGATAGCCAAAACAAATCGTCAGGACACCCCTTTGCTCCACGTTCTTAAAACACAATGTTGAGAATGAATGAACGTGATCAACAGGTTTTGATCGGCCGGAGGAGGGATCCAGGAGCTCTCAACCCAAACGTGACCGAACCAACAATGAGCTCCCCGTTGAATGCCGGTGGCATCCTTAAAAAGACCACGCCTCGTCTAAACCACCAATGGCGATCGTACACCCCATCAGTGGACATCAAGAGAGGGAGGAGAAAGCACACACACAACACAGCAAATACAAGAAACACAGGTCGTACCCGCCCGACACAAAAGAATCTAGCATAACGTGGCCTGACAGTATTCAGACCCCTTTAAATTTTTCACTCTTTGTTATATTGAAGCCATTTGCTAAAATCGTTTAAGTTATTTTTTTCCTCATTAATGTACACACAGCACCCATATTGACAGAAAAACACAGAATTGTTTTATTTAAAAAAATTTATTTATTAAAAAAGAAAAACTGAAATTTCACATGTCCTAAGTATTCAGACCCTTTGCTCAATATTTAGTAGAAGCACCCTTTTGATCTAATACAGCCATGAGTCTGTTTGGGAAAGATGCAACAAGTTTTTCACACCTCGATTTGGGGATCCTCTGCCATTCCTCCTTGCAGATCCTCTCCAGTTCTGTCAGGTTGGATGGTAAACGTTGGTGGCCAGCCATTTTTAGGTCTCTCCAGAGAGACTCAATTGGGTTTAAGTCAGGGCTCTGGCTGGGCCATTCAAGAACAGTCACAGAGTTGTTGTGAAGCCACTCCTTCATTATTTTAGCTGTGTGCTGAGGGTCATTGTCTTGTTGGAAGGTAAACCTTCGGCCCAGTTTGAGGTCCTGAGCACTCTGGAGAAGGGTTTTCGTCCAGGATATCCCTGTACTTGGCCACATTCATCTTTCCTCGTTTGCAACCAGTCGTCCTGTCCCTGCAGCTGAAAAACACCCCCACAGCATGATGCTGCCACCACCATGCTTCACTGTTGGGACTGTATTGGACAGGTGATGAGCAGTGCCTGGTTTTCTCCACACATACCACTTAGAATTAAGGCCAAAAAGTTATATCTTGGTCACATCAGACCAGATTAATCTTATTTCTCACCTCTTGGAGTCCTTCAGTGGTTTTTAAGCAACTCCATTGCAGGCTTCATGTGTCTTGTACTGAGGAGGAGGCTTCCGTCGGGCCACTCTTCCATAAAGCCCTGACTGGTGGAGGGCTGCAGTGTTGGTTGACTTTCTACAACTTTCTCCCTTCTCCCGATTGCATCTCTGGAGCTCAGCCAGTGATCTTTGGGTTCTTCTTTACCTTTCTCGCCAAGGCTCTTCTCCCCCGATGGCTCTTCTCCCCCGATAGCTCAGTTTCTAGGAAGGGTTCTGGTCGTCCCAAGTGTCTTCCATTTAAGGATTATGGTGGCCACTGTGTTCTTAGGAACCTTAAGTTCAGCAGAATTTTTTTTTGTAACCTTGTCCAGATCTGTGCCTTTCCACAATTCTGTCTCTGAGCTCTTCAGGCAGTTCCTTTGACGTCATGATTCTCATTTGCTCTGGCATGCACTGTGAGCTTTAAGGTCTTATATAGACAGGTGTGTGCTTTCCTAATCAAGTCCAATCAGTAAAATCAAACACAACTGGACTCAAATGAAGGAGTAGAACCATCTCAAGGATGATCAGAAAAAAATGGACAGCACCCGAGTTAAATATATGAGTGTCACAGCAAATACTTAGGACCATGTGATATTTCAGTTTTTTCTTTTTTAATAAATTTGCAAAAATGGCAACAATTCTGTGTTTTTCTGTCAAGATGGGGTGCTGTCTACATTAATGAGGAAAAAAAATAACTAAAATGATTTTAGCAAATGGCCGCAATATAACAAAGAGTGAAAAATTTATAGGGGTCTGAATACTTTAGCTCCTAATATAAACATACACTTCGGAAGCAGTGCAACCAAGATAAAATCATGAACTGCAGATAATAGACCATGGAAATAATTTAATACCATTCATGAAACATATTTAAAACTAAAATCATGATTCTGTAGTGGTTAGGCCACAGAGAAGCTGTTTTGGCTGGCCCTGTCGGCCCCCCTTGTTTTTGTATTGTATATATTTTATGCATGCATATGAGAGATCCCTAGTTAATATAGACCTCACACTGTACCATATTTTTGGTAACCTATATTTTGTATTTTATTTAATCTAAATGAGAGTGGATAAGTATATGTTGATCCATATGCCACACATTAGTATTATAAGCCTCTTTGAGACCCCCATGCGAGTTTCATATGCAAACCCAGCTAGATCACAAGATCATACAATTTCCCTCCAAGGGTACCATTCCGCTTGACTCATTCAAATCCCGAGGTGGTGACCACGATAGAAGATAACGGCCTCACATCAGTGCCCGCCCTTCGTCTGTGGTTTCTGTTAGATCTGATAATAGCGGATGGTTACTAGAACTCTCCTGGCAAACCCGCAAGTCTGCGCACCAGGCTTCGGCCTTGTCTTTATATTCACCAACAATCCTTGGATCTCAGCTGATGTCTCTCTTAGCTCTTCATCACATTCATCTGGGAGAAAACTCTCCCGACCACGACAGAGTCAGAATAACATCTTTTTGGAGTTCATCACTCTTCAAACCCGGAAGAATGTGATCGCAAGTCCAAGACCTTGAAACCATTAAGACTTTCATCTGAGACTGCATCCGGATGGTCGTTCACGGCCAAGGCAATGTAAGTATCGTACATTTAACTAAACCAAACAGAGGTTTAGGATAAGCTGTAGACCCCGTTATAAAACGGCGCTGATGGTTTCACTCAGGTGGTTAACTGACTCATTTTCCATAACTGCATTCTCTAATTTCTCTAATGGTTTCATTCATCCACTTCCAACCTCCCCATGAATGAGTCATTTGTATGTTTGTTTGTTTGTCTAGATTAGTTATGTGTTAGTGTTTAGTTAATAAAACTTTTGTGCACAAATTACATGAGTTTCTGGTTCTGTCATCGCTTGTGAATGGTGTCCCTTTTACGATACAATCTATAGCTACATGCTCTAATGAATTAGTAATGTAAGAAAGTTATTTTCTGTGGCCACGAAAATATCCTTCCTTAGAGTTTATATGAAATGATACTGAATGTTCACTAGACGAACAGGTTAGTTGATTGTAATGTTAATTCTGCTACAGTTACTAGTGGCAGCTGATGTAAATAATAGTAATCCATCATAATTAATTGTAATTATTTATATACATTTCCCTTTTGAGCTAATTTGCTACAAGTTCTTCATACGAGACAAGAAGACTAATGGGTTATGATCAGTAAATACGATCACCGGAAGGAAACTAGAGCCAATATACACCTCAAAATGTTGTAACGCCATTAATAAGGCTAATCCCTCCTTCTCAATAGTGCTTTAATTCAGTTGGTGTTTTAGGAATTTTTTTGAAAAGTACCCAACAGGATGCTCAACCCCATTCCCATCATCCTGCAACAGGACAGTGCCAGCACCGGTAGCACTCGCATCAACATACATTTTGAAAGAACATTCATATCTTGGAGCAGCCAAGACTGGAGCGCTACACAAAAGTGTTTTGACAGAATCAAATGCAGTATGACATTCAACAGTCCATTCAAAATTTTGCGTAGCACGAAGCATATTGGTCAAAGGCAACACAACATCGGAGATGTTTTACAAAATCTTATTTAAATAAGCTAGGGTTGGCCGCTCCGTTTCATTATCGGTATCGCTCCGATACTGGCATTTTCTGCTGGATCGGGTATAGTCAGACAGAACCGATCCACATCACGATATAGTGCGTATACTATTTTGTGATATTGTTAAGCCTCACGAAAGCACAAACACATTATAAAGCACCATAAATTTTCTGTGCCTATATTTCAAGTGTTCTAAAGCAGTTCCATAGTTTAATGTGAGGTACAGATTAATATTTAAGTTGTTAAATACAAGTTCACATAAACTCTTCTCTCCGCTCGGCTGCTCCGTCTGTCTGTCATCCTTCATTCAGCATTCAAACTGCGCGTCGCGTTCAGTTATGACAGTCAAGATGACGAAACTCTCTCCAGAATGATACAATGTTCCTATTATTATACTTGATCTGTAGATAAACATTGGCTGTTTTGCATAAAAGGACTTTATCTTGCTGGAGTTTATAGCTAATTCTAAATCATGTTACTTTACTTACAGAGTAACTGTATGTTACTTACAGAGCACTATGAATTGTTCTTCACGCGCACAATAACTGAAATTTAAAACTTAAAAGAAAAGGCTCAATAAACTAACGCACATATTTAACACTACTCATCAGTATCTCTTCCCTTTGTGCTTTGAACTTTTCTATGCCCAGCGCTGCGCACTGCGAATCTGTGTTGCTTCAAGTGCATCATTCTGTGCACGGGATGCGCATAAGCGCTTCGTGCTGTTCTGTATTGGATCCTTTCATGTTATAATACTTTTGCTCAATGAAAGATTGTTAATAGCCTTTTCTTGTTCTGTCTTATCTATCATATGTTGCTGCCTCATTACTGTGCTATAAATGTAAAATAAATTTATTTCATTTATTGCATATATTTATATATAATTATATTTACTTGTTTTTCATGAATGTATATTACAATACAAAGGTGGTAATCTGTTAAAATGTTACACATTGCTCTATTTTATTTTACCCCCACTAAATAATGTTTTTTTTTCTCTAAATGTTTAGATTTTATTTTTGTAGAGTAACTTTTGCTGCTGAATTATCCACTAATCTAGTTTATAATAATAGTATTTTTCTCATAGATTATGATTATATATTTTTTCATGTTATTTTTCATTACATGAAGTTGTCTATATTTAGTAGATTGTGTGTAATACACAAAAGAGTGATGACCAGGTCAACACACACTGAGGTATAGAAAAAAAAAAACTGTGCTGGTATCGGTATTGTCCGATCGGGATCGGTTCTGAAAAAATTGTATCGTGCCACCCTTAGTAATAACCAGTCATTCCTAAGAATCTTCTGAGTACACGTTTCGTATGGGGCACTGCAAATTCTGCAATGGCTTGCACTTTTAGAGTGACAGGTCGAACTTGACCCTGTCCCACCTGTTTTCCCAGGTAGGTAACAGTCGCCTTGCCAAACTCACATTTAACCAAATTAAGAGAGATGCCTTTAGCAAACGATCAAACACAATACTCAAAGTTTTCATGTGTCCATCCCATGTATTCGAATAAACAACGATGTTATCTAAATAAGCCTTACAGCTATGAACCCCCTTTAGCACTTTATTCATCAAGCCATTTATACACCATCACCCTATAATTCAAGAAATCATCCAGCGTAACAAAGGCAGATATTTTGGTCGCACACACGCAACAGATCAAATTTTGTGACGAAGTGCGCAGAGCCTACTTTATCAATGCAATCTTCCATAAGTGGGAGGGGAAATTAATCGGGTTTCGTCATGCCATTTACTTTTCTATAACCCGTGCAAAACCGTTGCGTGCCATCCGATTTTGGAACAAACAAACACGGTGAGCTCCAGGGGCTAGAACTCTGTACTGCGAGTCCATTCTCAACAAGATACTTTACCTCAGCCTCCATGATTTTCCATGATCTCAAATAACTGCCCTGATGACTTTTGTTCTACCCGCTTAAATGATAGAAGTACTTGCACTGTACAATCTATAAAGACTGTGTCTGTTCCCCGAATAGTGAGGTCAAAATATAAATTTAATGCAGGATCTAGAAAAAATCTGATCGTGATTAAACCACAAAAATTTAAAATAAATGAACAAAAACAATTTTTTAAGTTTGGGCTCCTAAACATTAGATCACTCTCACCCAAAGCAGTTATTGTAAATGAAATTATCACAGATAATAGTTTTGATGTACTCTGCTTGACTGAAACCTGGCTAAAACCAAATTATTATATTGGTCTAAATGAGTCTACTCCATCAAGGTACTGTTATAAGCATGAGCCCCATCAGACTTGGTCGTGGCGGCGGTGTTGCAACAATATATAGTGATATTCTCAATGTTACTCAGAAGACAGGATACAGGTTTAACTCATTCGAAATACTTCTGCTTAATGTTACACTGTCAGATATGCAAAAGAAATCTATCGTATCTCTTGCTCTGGCTACTGTGTATAGACCACCAGGGCCATATACAGATTTCCTAAAAGAATTTGCAGATTTCCTCTCAGACCTATTGGTTACTGTTGATAAAGCACTAATTGTCGGAGATTTTAACATTCACGTTGATAATACAAATGATGCATTAGGACTTGCGTTTACTGACCTAATAAACTCTTTTGGAGTCAAGCAAAACTGGGCCCATTCATCGTTTTAATCATACACTAGATTTAATTATATCGCATGGAATTGATCTTACTGATATAGATATCGTACCTCAAAGTGATGATGTTACTGACCATTTCCTTGTATCGTGCATGCTGCATATTACTGATATTAACTATATGGCTCAGCGTTATCGTCCGGGCAGAACTATTATTCCAGCCACCAAAGACAGATTCACAAATAACCTGCCTGATTTATCTAAACTGCTCTGTGTACCCATAAGTACAAATTAACTAGACGAAATGACTAGCAACATGGGCACTATTTTCTCTAATACATTAGAAGCTGTTGCCTCTATTAAATTGAAAAAGGTTAGAGAAAAACTTGCTGTGCTATGGTACAACAGTAATACCCATTTTCTCAAGAAAAAAACTCGTAGTCTTGAGCGCAAATGGAGAAAAACTAACTTGGAAGTTTTCAGAATTGCATGGAAAAACAGTATTTCCAGCTATAAAAGCTGCCAGGGCCGAGCATATCCACAAACTCATAGAAAATAACCAAAACAACCCAAGGTTTTTTTTTAGCACAGTGGCTAGATTAACAAATAATCAGACGTCACCTGATTTAAATATTCCCTCACAGTTTAATAGTACTGACTTTATGAATTTCTTCACTGATAAAATAGATAACATCATAAATACAATAACAAATGTAGATTCTAAAGCATATAATACTTCAGCTTCATTCATCGCACCAAAAGATAAACTGCAGTGCTATACAACTATAGGACAGGAAGAGCTAAAAAAACTTATCACTGCATCTAAACCAACAACAATGCCTGTTAGATCCTGTACCCACTAAATTACTGAAAGAGTTGTTACCTGTAGTAGAAGAACCGCTTCTTAATATTATTAACTCTTCGTTGTCTTTAGGTCACGTCCCAAAGCCATTCAAGTTGGCGGTTATTAAGCCTCTTATTAAGAGACCACAACTAGATCCTAGTGAACTGGTCAATTACAGACCCATCTCAAATCTTCCTTTTATGTCTAAAATCTTAGAAAAAGTTGTGTCTGCTCAACTGTGCTCCTTCCTGCAAAAAAATGATCTCTATGAAGAATTTCAGTCAGGTTTCAGGCCCCACCATAGCACTTGGCACATAGAAACTGCACTTGTTAAAATTACAAATGACTTGCTTCTTGCATCAGACCAAGGCTGTGTCTCATTGCTAGTTTTACTCGATCTTAGTGCTGTGTTCGACAATATAGATCATGACATACTCACAGATCGATTACAAAACATACAGGTATTCAAGGGCAGGCTTTAATATGGTTTAGATCCTACCTGTCCAATCACTACCACCTTGTTCATTTAAATGGAGAGTAATCTCAATTATCACCAGTAAAATATGGAGTGCCACAAGGATCTGTCCTAGGTCCTCTGCTATTTTCAATATACATGTTGCCCCTTGGTAATATTATTAGAAAATACGGGATTAGTTTCCACTGTTATGCTGATGATACTTAACTATATATCTCAACGAGACCAGATTAAACTTCTAAATTATCCAAGCTAACAGATTGTGTTAAATATTTAAAAGATTGGATGACCAATAATTCTCACCTATTAAATTCGGATAAGACAGAGAAATTACTTATTGGACCAAATACAATACCGAATCTTTTGGATTACAATTTGCAACTAGACGGGTGTACTGTTACTTCCTCTACAGTCAAAAATCTGGGTGTTATATTAGATAGCAACTTGTTGTAACAGATCGGCCAGGCTCCACCACCACCCAATCACAACAATCTTATCACCGGAGTACTGAGCACCTGCACCTGTCACCAATCAAGCACCTCATCTACCAGCCTGCATATAAGCACACACATCAGACACCCTCATTGTCCAATCTCGTATACACGTAGAGGACTCTCTGACTTTGCTACTGCTTCTATTTGAATACTGACCTGCATTACTTACCTCCTATGTTCTCGCCCGATTGTCTCCTGCCCCGTCTCAAGTGTCTCCTTGTCGAGTACTCTCTTTCCATTCTCGGAGAGCGGAGGTGTGTGCTCCTCCTGTGTGCATTCCATCTCCTGTAAAGGAAAGGACTCTGATTATTCCACTCGTCATATCCTTTGAATTGTTCTACGAGCTATACACTCACCGTGTCATCATCTGGCTCCTACACCCGTACTCTCTGTGACCAAAATAAACTTGATTGATATACTAACCTGTTACGTCAGACCTCTTCCGTTACAGAAGATCGGACCCACGCCGACGGCACAGATGAGTAACCCCGATCCGTTTCAGGAGCTCGTAGACACACTACGACGAGTTCTTCTTAATCCACCAGCATCATCACCATCACCGGCACCGCCGCCATCACCACCCATCGCCTCCTCCATCCCAACCAGCACTTCTTCGCCTACCATCATCGCTAGTCCCATGGCCCGACCGGCACCCTACTCGTCCTGTGGTGAGTATGATTCAGCCTGATATCGTTAAGATGGAACCACTCACTACCTGTGTAATGCTTACTGCCTCTGATGTTTCTATTTCAGTATCGGCCCCTATTGACTCCGGGTCAGCAGGAGACTTCATCTCCAGGAACCTCTGCCGCCAGCAAGTTACAAGCTACCACCACTGAAACAGTCTACCAAGTCCAGTCGATAACTGTCCACTTTTCAGCTTTGTCCTACGTAGACCGTTTACATATGTGTGGGCCCCATCCCCTCTTAGACTTGGTCAACATCATTCTGAAGACATTCATCTTCTGGTTCTGGAGGGGTCTATTGCTGACATCATCTTAGGGCGCCCGTGGTTGGTAAAGCACAATCCCATTCTGTCCTGGAAGATGGGAGAAGTCCTGAAGTGGGGCAAGGATTGCTTCCCAGACTGCTTCCCCGGTACTCCATCTCCTCCGAAGAAACTCCCTGAGGCCCTTCCTGTGAATTCCACCTCCATTTGAGAGTCCCATTGAGAAGCAATCCTTAGACATTCCAGCCTGCTATGCCCCCTTCAACGACGTGTTTTGCCCGAAACAAGCCTCCCACTTACCACCACATCGGCCATGGGACTGCGCCATAGATCTCATTCCGGGTGAGCCAGTGCCTCGCGGAAAAATCTATTCCCTATCTCTGCGGGCGGCTAGCCGGGTGGTGGGTGGGGACAGAAGTCGCGATGGACGAATACATTCAAGGAGGCGCCTGGGGTCCAAAGTTGTGACCATCCGTCCGTCCACCTCACCCGCAGCCTCGAGCTTCTTCTTCGTGGCCAAGAAGGACGGAGGCTTGAGTCCCTGTATCGATTACCGAGCATTGAACAAAATCATAGTCAAGTTCCGATATCCTCTTCCCCTCGTCCCAATTGCCCTTGAGCATCTCCGTGGGGCCACCATCTTCATTAAGTTGGACCTCCGCAGTGCCTACAACCTCATCCGGATACGTGAGGGGGATGAATGGAAGACTGCCTTTGTGACCCCTACTGGCCCCTACGAGTATCTGGTCATGCCCTATGGACTTGCCAACGCCCCCTCTGTATTCCAGGATTTCATGCATGAGGTGCTCCGGGAGTTTCTTCATCAGTTCGTCATTGTCTACATAGATGACATCCTCATCTACTCCCGGAGCCAGGCCGAACATCGCCAGCACATTGCGGAGGTCCTCCAACTCCTGAGAGAACATCACCTATTCCTCAGAAGGACCCCCCCCCCTACCCTTGAGAAGTGCACCTTCCACCAACCCACGGTGCAGTTCCTGGGGTATAACATTGATTGTACCGGTATCCAGATGGACGAGGGGAAGGTGGAAGCTATAACCTCCTGGCCAGAACCCACTACAGTTATGGAGCTCCAACGATTCCTCGGATTTGCCAGCTTTTACCGTCGCTTCATTCAAGACTATAGCAGTATCACCAGCCCACTCACAAGCTTACTACGAGGGAAACCCAAATCTCTGTCCTGGACACCCGCGGCCTTAGAAGCTTTCTCCTCCCTCAAGAGAGCCTTCACTAGTACCCCACTCCTAGTCCATCCAGATCCCGACCTCCCATTTGTCGTTGAAGTCGACGCATCCACTACAGGAGTGGGGGCAGTGTTGTCCCAGCAGCAGAGGAACCCAGCCAGACTCCATCCATGTGCCTTCTTCTCTAGGAAGCTCAGCCCGGTGGAAAATAATTATGACATCGGCAACAGAAAACTACTTGCCATCAAGCTTGCCTTAGAGGAGTGGAGGCATTGGCTGGAGGGGGCAGCCCATCCATTCACCGCACTGACCGACCATAAGAATCTCCAGTATCTTTGTGAGGCTAAACGTCTGAATCCCTGCCAAGCACGATGGGCATTATTCTTTACCAGGTTCAACTTTACCATTACTTATCGCCCTGGTCCCAGAAATGTCAAGGCAGACGCCTTGTCATGTATTCACAGTCATGTGGAAGGTCAAGAAGAACCGGAGAGTATCATCCCACCAAAGATGATCATCAGTCCCACTGAATGGAATTCCCCTTCAGTAGCCTCAAACACGGCTCCCAACAATCCACCGGGCTGTCCTCCAGGATGCCAGTATGTAACGACTAACGGGCGACGCACGGGGGGCACCCAGCGTGTATTCACGGGGGGGGTGGTCGTCTCATGCGTGGGTCTTCTTCTCGGGCCACTGTCCACCATGTTGGTCCAACAACACCCTCTCGCTGCTACGAGATCGCTTCTTGTGGCCCAATATGGCAAGGGACGTGATAAGGTTTGTGCAAGGATGTCCAGACTGTGCCATGTACAAAAGCCTGCGCCACTTACCATCTGGCAAACTCCTTCCTCTACCAGTGCCAAATCGCCCCTGGTCACACCTAGGAGTAGACTTTGTCACTGACCTGCCCCCTCTGAAGGTAACACATGCATCCTGGTTATAGTTGACCGGTTCTCGAAATCATGTCGCCTTCTGCCCCTGAGAGGTCTCCCCACTGCACTGGAAACGGCGGAGCTTCTCTTTAAAAAGGTCTTCCGCTATTATGGCATTCCCGAAGAAATCGTCTCAGACCGGGGACCTCAGTTTATCTAAAAAATATGGAATGCTTTCTTCAAACTCCTAGGTGTGACCGTAAGCCTCTCGTCCGGATATCATCCACAGTCGAATGGTCAAATGGAGAGGAAGATTCAGGAGGTGGGGCGATTCCTGCGAACCTTCTGCCATGGCCACCAGGATTCCTGGAACCAGTTCCTGGGCTGGGCCGAGTACGCCCAGAATTCCCTGCGACAGCCTTCTACTGGTCTCACTCCCTTCCAGTGCGTGCTCGGGTTCCAGCCTCCACTGTTCCCCTGGTCCGGGGAACCTTCTGATGTTCCGGCGGTGGACTACTGGTTCCGGGAAAGCGAGAGGGTCTGGGACACTGCTCACCACCATCTTCAATGGGCAGTGCGCAGGCAGAAGACAGCCGCGGACCTTCGAAGAGCTGAAACACCTACCTATCAACCAGGTCAGAAGGGTATGGCTGTCAACTCGGGACATCAGACTGCGCCTGCCCTGTAGGAAGCTCAGTCCCAGATTTGTTGGCCCCTTCACCATCCTGGAACAAGTAAACCCGGTCACCTACAAACTCCAACTCCCCTCACAGTACAGAATTCATCCCACGTTCCACGTATCTCTGCTTAAACCTCACCATGAACCTGTCTCTCTCCCCACAGAGCCTGGCCAGACGGAGGAACCCCCTCTTCCCTTGATCCTGGATGAGGGGTCAGTCTACAAGGTGAAGGAAATTCTTCAGTCCCGGCGCCGTGGTGGTCAGCTGGAATACCTTGTAGACTGGGAAGGATATGGACCCGAGGAACACTCATGGGTACCTAGGACCGATATATTAGACCCGCCTTAATATCTGAGTTCCATGCTGCCCATCCTGATCAGCCGGCACCTCGGGGCAGAGGTAGACCACCACGACGTCGGGGTTTTCGGCCCTCAGGAGCGGGCCATGGAGGGGGGGTACTGTAACAGATCGGCCAGGCTCCACCACCACCCAATCACAACGATCTCTATCACCGGAGTACTGAGCACCTGCACCTGTCACCAATCAAGCACCTCATCAACCAGCCTGCATAAAAGCACACACCTCAGACACCCTCATTGTCCGATCTCGTATGCACGTAGAGGACCCTCTGACTTTGCTACTGCTTCTAGACTGGACTATTGTAATGCACTGCTAGGTGGTTGTCCTGCATCTTTAATAAACAATTTACAGGTAGTCCAAAATGCAGCGGCTGGAGTCCTTAACAGGTCAAGAAAATATGTTCATATTACGCCAATTTTACAGTCTCTTCACTGGCTACTTGTTAAGTTCCGTATCAGTTACAAAATTATTATTATTACTTGCCTATAAGGCCCTTTAATGGGTTAGCTCCTGCATACCTAACTACTCTTCTACCAGGCTGTAATCCATCACGCTCCCTAAGGTCGCATAATTCTGGACTTTTGGTAGTACCTAGTATATCAAAGTCCACTAAAGGAGGTAGAGCTTTTTCACATTTGGCTCCCAAACACTGGAATAGCCTTCCTGATAACGTTCGGGGTTCAGACACACTCTCTCTGTTTAAATCTAGATTAAAGACACATCTCTTTAGCCAAGCATTCAAATAATGCACCTCATAATCTTTTACTGCTGTTATATCTGATTAAATGCACATTATTATTCTTTAGTTTTTGGGTTAAACAAATCAAATTTAGCTTGGTTGGAACAGCAGCTACTCTAATTATGTGTCTATTTGTTTCTCTGTTTTTTGCCACAGGATGTAACTAGGATTTACACAAGCCTCAGTCTGGATCCAGAACACCTGAGAAAAGATACCAACCCCTCAGAGGACCTCAGATAATGCAACCCTGAAACAACATACAGAACTACCACATTTTACTATAAGTTTGATTGCATCATATAATAATTGCTGTTAATAGTGTTCATCGTCTGTTTGATTACGTCTTTAATTGATTTTTCCGTACATTTCTGCCATATGTACATTAACTGATAGTCACAACTGATAAGCTACCACTAAATATTGTAGAAACGTAATTTGTTGTAAAGTTGCTTTGCAATGATTTGTATCGTGAAAAGCGCTGTGAGTGGGGGACATCTGAGAACAATCCCAAGGATGAATTAATCAGCTTAATGATATCAATTTGCTGAGGGTCAGATAAATGTACCAAATGAGAATTTAAATTTCATAGAATAGAAAGACCATAGAATTATTCAGTCTGCCACCCGAGACTAGGGTATTATGCAAGCTCAACCCATCTTCATCAACATCGCTGTCAGAAACGGTCACGACTGAAGCTACAGGAATGATTACAGAGCTTTTTGACTCCCCATCTTCCTCACGACTAACATACAGCTTCAGCATATTTACTTGACACACAGGTTTTTCTCCGTTGCTCAGGAGTTCGAACAACATAATTCGTGTCACTCAGCTTCTTGTCAACGACGTACGAACCATAGAATTTAGCTTGCAGTGCAGCACCCTGAACTGGCAATAACACCAGAACTTTATCCCCCTCAGAGAATAAACGAGCCACAGCAGTCTTGTCAAAACGCCTTTTCATTTTTGTCTGCGTATTCTCCAAAGCAGTCTGAGCCAGTTTACAAGCATCGTGCAGTCACTCCCGAAAAGAACCAACATAATTCAGCGGAGTACACTCGGATTGTTGTTCAGATAGCCAGTTTTCTTTCAGCATTTTGAGTGGGCCCCTCACCGTATGCCCAACAACTAGTTCCGCCCGGCTAAACCCCAGCGACTCCTGAACGGTCTCATGGACAGCAAACATAAGTAAAGGCAGCCCTTCATCCCAGTCCTTTCCTGACTTGACACAGTACTCTACCCTTGGTGGCCATGAAGGTATCCGAAAGATCAATCAAATCACCAAACTTACGCATTTGAGCGCGCGTAACTACACACGCAGTAAAAAGCGAAGGAAATTCTGATGCTAACTCACTGGAAGTAACAGAATCAAACACAGGATTTTCAATAACTTCGGGGATTGGAAGTACCTTTTCCCCAGCTAAATCGTTACCTACAATTAAGGCAACACCACTCACAGGTAACTCGTGATGTACTGCCAACTTTACAAAGCCTGTTACTAACACGGATCGAATGTACACATTATGCAGCAGTACCTTCAACACACCCAATTCAATCCCTTGAATAAGAACATCGAAACCGCAATAACTTTTCTCAGAAAACGGCAGCGCCCTGGCTAACACGAACGATTGATTAGCCCCTGTGTCACGCAACATGGTTACCGGAACCAAATCTTCTCCAGATCCACTAAGAGAAATCATTCCCTGACACACAAAAGGATCATACGCTGCGTCGATATTAGGGTTGGTAGTAGTAGGTATGGCACCGGAACCAATGTAACCAGTATGTACTAGAACTGAATCAAAACGCAGATTCGGTGCCTCATTTCGGTGCCATGCCTGAGCGATCAATTTAAATATTTGTCCTCTGGCTCTCCGAAACGGACATAAGAAGCATCATCACTGGCACCGCACGTGAAAAATAATTTTCTGATTGAGAAAATGCATGTGAACTCAAGTTGGAAAGCTCTAATAATACAAATCCAACAAATCTTTGTAGTAACACGAGAGTGTCCATGTTGTTTTTACATTCCGACTTAAAAGCACAACTCGGGAAATGAGAGCATCCGAGGAGCTCGTGAATGCAATAATTACACTTGCTGTGATGGCAGCAGGTAGCCTTCCATTAACTAAGCTAAACATGCTTAAATTAAAATGCCTAAAGCTAAACTTCCCTTGTATTCACATTTCTAAACCTGTTGTCCAACAAAAGAGAACATTATAACCTTTTTACTCCACAACACCAGTCAAATGCTTCCTTTTGTGCTCTGATGTGGATTTTTTTTTCACAGAATGAGGCAGAAAATATGTTCCATAGGCTAATGTTACTTTAAAAAGAATATATCGATTAGCAATGTAGTATAAATAAATATACTTAATTATTATGAAAATACCAGAGATGGCTTGAATAATACAGATAAACTATATTGTCGCAGTCGAGTGTTTATTGTCTTTGTTTTATCATTCAAAACGTTTATATGTTCTGTTTACTCAGTTACAGCTATAATAGCGATGCCTTTGTCCATATAAGGCATTTCCTGGAGGGTCATGAGTTCTACTACTTCTGTGACTGGATTTGTGGATTTTCTGTGCGAGGGCGTCCTCTGGCGTCCAGTATGAATGAAACAGACATCATGTGTTTATAGTGCTAATGGCCAATCCATAATTTTTTGGGGAATTTTTATTTATTATTAGTTTTTTTTTTTTTTAACTAAAAAAAGGTAAAACATGGGGGGGGTTTTCGGGCACCGGAACCGTTTTAAAAGTATCAATTTGGCACCGGTATCGAAAAAAACCAAATGATACCCAACCCTAGTCAATATCCGAATTAAGTTGGCCACCAATCTTCTGGATAAAACTGACACTTTTAGTTGACTTCCCTTTGTTTTTCTTTTTTAATGAGGGACACGTCGCGATCAAATGACCAAGTTCGTGGCAGTAAAAGCATTCATGAGCTTCAACGATTATGACTGGCTTAGGTGATTTCGAAACTTTTAACACACTTCTCCAAAGGCATAGCAGAATATGTTTCACACCGTGCAACGAATGGATTTTTGTGAGTCAAAGTAAACTCATCTGCACAAACGGCAGCCTCAGCAAGGGTCGAAGCTTTCTTTTCGTTCAAATAAACAACAATTTTGTCCGGCAAAGAGTTTTTGAAATCCTCAATCAAAATCAATTCACGAAGTTGTTCTAACGTTCGTTTCACACCGCACGCGTAAGCACAGCGTAAACAGCGCATATTTTTTTCAGCGCGCATGTTAACAGATTAGAGCATTCACACCGCACGCAGAGGCTGCGAGACAGCGCGTAGCAGGAGCAGAGCAGAGCCGCGATAGTTTCGGCGCCGAGTCTATATTTGCTGCGCCGCTTATGCTGAATTAAAGCCACAGTGCATTTTTCTTGCTCAAAATTGACCTGATTAACATGAAAAATTACACATTTCACTGTAAAATCATGTGAGGAGTTTCACAATCACGGGGTAAAAGGCACACAGTATTGATAAATACTTTAGATAAAATGTTTTTTTTTTAAAATAATGTCTAAGTTAAAACTATTTCAAAACAATCACTTTAGCAAAGTTTTTACTATTTTCTGCTTATTTTGAAAAATAGCTAAAATAATGAATTTTTGTTTAATAAATATACTGTCATTAAAATGTTAGTATAAAAATGTGTTTTAAAATACAGAAACAAAATAAAAAGCAAAGATTCTGAAAACATTGAAGGAGATCCCATAATAACTTAATATAGATTTACAGTAGTAACAACAAATTATATTTTATTATATGATATGATATGATTAATATCATGTCTTTAAATATGATGGTTTCACATTATAACTTGTGATATCTCTAAGGTGGACACCTACGTAATAGGCTATATGATCTTTACCACTGAATCTAACCCATGTGTCTGTCAACAATTGGAACGTCCAGCCTCGATTAATTATCATATTAATTATTGTGCCTTTTACATATTCTTCTAGTTATTGAAAAACTGTGGCTTTAATTATCTTAAACCAAACTGATAATCATTAAGAAGACCTTTGTCTCAAAATATATTCAATAAGTTTAGCGATTCTCATTAGCTACTTAAATCTACAACATTAAAAACAGAATAAATAAATATTAGAGTTAGCACAGTATCAACTACACGAAAGCACATCACTACCAGGAGTTATTGCCCAAACTTCAAAGGCCTGTTTAAATTATTAAAACTAGAGGCATTTATTAACATTAAGATTACTTTTTATCATGTAAACTATATGTGCAGCATGTTATATTGCACATGACAGAGGGGAACACGGCCACATCACAGCATGCTGCTCATATCAAAGCACATGACAGACAGTTGTCGGAGAACACCTGAAAAGCGTGACCGAATGAACGATACTCGTCTGTATTTGCAGTAGCCTACACAAGCCGCTGTTCAGCTGCGCGACAAACGCTGCCAGTGTGAAAGCACAACTGGCGTGCCCTGCTCCTGCTCTGCATACGCGCCGCTTCTGCGATGCCTCTGCTCTGCTTACGTGTGCGGTGTGAAACAGGCGTAAGTTAGCGACTCTGCTGGAACTACACCATCTATCAAAAATGATGAAAATTTATCATAATCCAAACTGTCAATAACAGACAGAGTGGAACACATCTCCTGGGCTTTTCCAGTTAATTTGCACTGTATCATGAGAGGCCAAACCTCTCTCGGCCAGGCAACGCAGCGGCTATACGCTCAAACGCGTCAAATTACGAGTCCACCTCATTATCCCGGAATGCGGGCACCAAAGTAAGATGACAACTAACATCAAAATCATCGAAGTTAGGAGTCCCAGACAAAGGCGCAGAAGGTGGAGAGGTACCAACATTGAAAGGAGGTGCAAAAGGTGGCATTTGAGTTTTCACTAGACCCAACAAACGACTGCCAGCTTGCGTCTCTAACTTGCATTGCCTAAATGCAAAAGTTAAGTAGTATTTTCCTGGCGTTTAATCTCTAGATCTAACTGCTTTAACTGAATAGCCAACCTCAAATCCTCAGAGTTCATGCCGCTATGTGAACGCAACATTGGATCGGACTCTGGAGCTTCAATGTTAATTTCATCTCCTGTTGCCGCATTCATACCTACCTCAACATAAGGTCTAGGCTGTAAAATACCCTGCTGCATTAATGCCGCCTCAATTACGTCTCGTACAACCTTCTTCTTAGCAGTTTTTATAACCGGAACATCATAGAAGTCGGCGACCAAATACAAATCAGCTTTTTGACAAGACTCCAAGATCTCATGCGAAGGAAGGAACCTGCTTAAACGCTTCTATGCTAAACTCCACATAAAGCAACCTTACACTTCCCCACCACCCATGAAAAAACTACCAGTCAAAATATAGAACAATATAAATTGTACTCACCATGAGAGCCTCTTAATTTGTATCGAATGAATTTCAAAATCAGAAAATAGAATTGGACGAGCCCTCAGTTATTACGCCCCGCGTCTAGGGGTAATAAAAAAAATTCTTAACAGTGCATAATAAAACTGGGTTGTGGTAATGGAATCCCAAGTACGAAACACTCCGGTCGATAATCAAACAAATACACGATGTTAGTCAGAGAAAGTGATTAGATTTATTCTAAAACAAACAAGTGGAATAAAGAACATCTCTTCAGGGTGTCCCAACGGCCAAAATAAAAAACAAAACAAATCTAGAAAGGAAAAAAGGAAATAAATAACCTAATCGAATAACAAAATAAAAATACATTTTACTTCACTAACGCAAAACAGAACCTAAACAAGAAACAAATCGGCAGGACACCCCTTTGCTCCACGTTCTTAAAACACAATGTTGAGAATGAATGAACATGATCAACAGATTTTACACCACACTTGAATGTAACAAATTTCGATCATCGGCCGGGGGGGGAATCCAGGAGCTGTCAATCCAAATGCAACCGAATCAACAATTAGCTCCCTGTTGAATGCCGGCAGCATCCTTAAAAAGACCACGCCTCTTCTAAACCACCAATGGTGATCGTACACCCCATCAGTGGACATCCTATCAGAGATCAGACAGAACAAGAGAGGGAGGAGAAAGCACACACACAACACAGCAAATACAAGAAATGCAGGTCGTAATAAGTGGCAACTAGGGGCTGCACGATAAATCGCATGTGATTGGCATGCGCATCTCGTCAGTAAATCAGGTTTCATATGCGATAATGAATGCGATATTGCGTAGCTTTTTAGTGAACTACAGCTCTGTGTAGTAAATGCTGCTCTATCTGAAAGCATGTGATGAAGATTTACTACTAATCACAGAACCGGCTTTACTGACGAGATGCGCATGACAATCACATGCGATTTATCGGGCAGCCCCTAATTGGCAACAGTGTTAATGTAGCCCAATTCCACGGGAAAACTGCAGGCTTGGCAACACTGCCACCACGGGAACAGAACCAGAGGGTTAGTAGCACAATACCGACCAAAATGTTAATTTCTTAATACAACAAAACCAACCAACATTTAAACCTCTTACTAGAACAAAATCAACCAACATTTAAACAATACTCTGCCCTAAAAATTGTTCTAAGGTAAATCATTAAGGCATTATAGACATAACATAGACTTTTTAGAAAGCTGCTTTGAAACCATGTGTATTGTGAAATGCACTAGCCTATCCACCTTTTTCTTGTCGTAAAAATATCCATTTGGAAAATATATGGGTATGGCTTCCGGTTTCATCTGCGTCCACTCCGTCCAGCTATTTTTAGCTGAACAAAACAGTTCGTTTTGCTGCTTGATATTGAAAGTTGGTGTGTCTTATCATATTATTTTATTGTATTATCAGTAATTATGAACACACTGGTTTGTAGTGCAAACAGTTTTACCGTTTACTGCACGTTGTTATTCTTGTTATTCTCCTCGTTATTTACCTATAGCTGCTAATGAACCGGAAGTCTCACCCATAGGCTTACTTCCGCGTTGAAGAAAAAGGTGGATACATTTTTTTCTTGACTTGACCTGACATTATTACTGTTGCCACATTTGTGCCAGCACCTCCCCCAGTTGTTCAGGTCATGTGATCTTAACTTTAAAAGTGCAGTACTGTCATTCTGGTGGTGACACTGACTGATTAACCCTCCATTTCGCCACACTGATCATCAGCACACTGCAGTAATGACAGAACTTGGACAATGGAGCCCAGTGATGCCTGTCACTCTAGAGGTGATAAAGATTTGCCTTGAGGTATGTACAGTATGAGACACAAAATCACTCCTAGAGTAAACACACCGTCTGTTATGGGGGAGTGAGCTGTTTTGTCTGTTTTGGTGCTGTAATATTGTTTTTGTAGAAAATTAATTGTTCGTTTTTTTTTGTTTTTACTTAAATTCACAATTTGTTATGCCCATGTTCCACTATATGAATGATATATATTGTAACTGTCTACTTTATGCAATGAATTCAGCTTTAATAACATACAGATGAATAACCGCTCTGGATTAACCCTTTATTGAAAACTCTGAACTCATCAAAAGAGATGTACAAAATTCAAAACATGTCTAAAATGTATTTTTTACATTAAAAACATTATACATTAAAAAATGACTTGTTTACTAATGTAGTTAACCACATTAACTGTTAATACATGTATCTTATTGTAATGTTTATCTGTTTATTCAGATGAGGCAACTGATTGAGAACAATGTTAAAAATGAAACTAATTCGATTCGAATTTACATTCCTTTGGTCTATTCTTCTGAGATTGTGAATGGAACAAACTATGTGGTCAAGGTAAGTGAGTGTTTTTGTTTGTTTGTATTTTTTATGGATTATGAGCCTGTGAATTCATCACTGAAAGTCAAAGCACATCTTGCACCCTACCATATATCAACTAGTGTGTCCTAACCAGGTGTGATGTGTCAAGTAATTTGTCCGTCCTTAAAGTTAAAATGCATCAAGTTAAGCTTCTTGCATTTGCACAAGATTTTCTCAATTTTGAGAACTTTTTACTCAACTTTTCTCAACTTTGTAGCATTGCTGGACATACCCAAATGTAGTTGACAGCCATCACTATCGAACTTGTAAAGTGTTTGTCTATATTAAAATTGATTTCTCTCTCTGTCAGGTGTTTCTTGGTGGAAGGGATGATGGAGTGTGTGTTCACGCAAATATATATCAGGCTCTTCCCTGTAATGGAGGGGAACTGACACCTGAACCTTCGGCCCAGTCTGAGGTCCTGAGCACTCTGGAGAAGGTTTTCGTCCAGGATATCCCTGTACTTGGCCGCATTCATCTTTCCCTCGATTGAAACCATTCGTCCTGTCCCTGCAGCTGAAAAAAAAAAACACAGCATGATGCTGCCACCACCATGATTAACTGTTGGGACTGTATTGAACAGGTGATGAGCAGTGCCTGGTTTTCTCCACACATACCGCTTAGAATTAAGGCCAAAAAGTTCTATCTTGGTCTCATCAGACCAAAGAATCTTATTTCTCACCATCTTGGAGTACTTCAGGTGTTTTTAGCAAACTCCATGCAGTCTTTCACGTGTCTTGCACTGAGGAGAGGCTTTCGTCGGGCCACTCTGGCATAAAGGATTCATTTAAGGATTATGGAGGCCACTGTGCTCTTAGGAACCGTAAGTGCAGCAGAAATTTTTTTGTAACCATGGCCAGATCTGTGCCTTACCACAATTCTGTCTCTGAGCTCTTCAGGCAGTTCCTTATACCTCATGATTCTCATTTGCTCTGACAATGCACTGTGAGCTGTAAGGTCTTATAATAGACAGGTGTGTGGCTTTCCTAATCAAGTACAATAAGTATAATCAACGCATGGATTCAAATGAAGGTGTAGAACCATCTCAAGGATGATCCAAAGAAATGGACAGCACCTGAGTTAAATATATGAGTGTCACAGCAAAGGGTCTGAATACTTAGGACCATGTGATATTTCAGTTTTTCCTTTTTAATAAATCTGCAAAAATGACAACAATTCTGTGTTTTTCTGTCAATATGGGGTGCTGTGTGTACATAAATGAGGAAAAAAATTAACTTAAATGATTTTAGCAAATGGCTGCAATATAACGAAGAGTGAAAAATTTAAGGGGATCTGAATACTTTCCGTACCCACTGTATATCGTTTCAGGATCGATATCGCGATGTGCGCATCTGCAATAGTCACATTGCAGGATGTGCGCTGTTTAGCATTGTTATGTTCCTGGACGTATATAATATCATACTGATGTGTGGCTATGTTTTCTTTTCCCTTGTGAGTCTCTCTCTCCTCGTCACTCCAGGTTCCGGCTGCTAATTACCTGGGAATGGGGATTGGCTCCTCTCTGGACGTTGCATCCTTTAAAAACACGCTTCTGCGCAATACAATAGAGGGGTGCGGCTTTGAGTGTGTGTTCTGCCGAGAGGACGCGTTTGGGTCGGCGTTCCTCCGGCCTGTTGTAAAGTTGATCGAAAGTGAAGTAGCCTGTTACTTGCTTAACGTTGTTCTAACCGTTTTTCCCCACCTTCTTTTTCGTTGTTTGATGTTGCTAGTTTTTCTTTTATGTTTAAAACTGTGTGGTATTAAAAGGTAATCTGTAAATAGGGAAACATCACTATCCCGTAGGAGTTTGTTTTTCTTCGTATGTTTAACATTGTGTCGGTATTAAAAGGTAATCTGTAAACAGAGTAACACCACTTTGGTAGGAAATGGGTGCCTGTTTCTTTTGGAAAAAGTGTATTTTCTCCTGGTTTTAATTAGACAGGGAAGTGGGATGTACTTTTGTTTTATATTTCTTTTGTTAATGTAAGATAGTGTCTAAAAGAACAGTTAGTTTTGGTTTGTTTGTTATTTTGGCTCATGCCTATTTCTGAAGCTGGCATAGTGGCTTGAAAGCGAAAAGAGAATGAATTGTTTGCTCCTACATATAATGTAAGTCTACGCTTTCTTTTTTGTGACATTCTTCATTTATGTTACTCCACGTTGCCTCTAGACTGGGACATAACATAAATTGGGGGCTCGTCTAAAAGACTTATCATCAAACTAGGTAAGTGTTTGTTTCTTTGTTTGTTGCCTGCTTTCTTTTAATGTGGGAGGAATTCCTATAGAAAATGGAGTTTGATTTGACAGCGTTTAAGCTGTCCCCTTCTACGGAGGAGTTTGATCGCTGTAGGAAGGACGATCTAATCAAAATAGCTGATTTCTTTAAAATATCTGTTCCACATCATGCTACTAAGAAGGAACTTAAGACAGTGTTGCATCAAAAATTAGTAGAAGATCAGATATTGCCCGAGTTAACAGTTACAAGTGATGCCGATGAGGGACAGCTCACGTTAGGTTAAGAAGAAAAACCTCCCCAAATTGCGCAGCCTCATAGTCCTCTCTTGTTACCTCCTGATCCAACTTTAGCGGTTTGGTTAAAAGAATTGGAGTTGGAAGTAAGACGGCAAGAGCATCAAAATAAACTGCTACGTTTAAGGGAGTTAGAAATGGAGATGGAGATGAAAAAATGGGGCTTTGATATTCGTGAGCCTCCACAATCTCCAGGGTTACCTTCTTTCATTTCTCTACCAGCCACGGCCAGGGCGCCGGTCACTTCAAGTCCTGCAGCCCCTGTGAAAGAATCGTCTGCAGTTCCCGTTTTTGATGTAGGGAAACATGTTAAATTAGTAGCACCTTTTATAGAGACTGAGGTAGACTCCTACTTTGTAGCTTTTGAACGGGTGGCAGGAGCCCTTCAGTGGCCAAAAGAAATGTGGGTGCTTCTTTTACAGTGCAAATTAATTGGAAAGGCTCAAGAGGTATGTGCATCCCTGCCTGTTGATACTAGTTTGGATTATAACGTAGTAAAAGCGGCTGTGTTGCGTGCATATGAGCTAGTCCCCAAGGCTTACAGACAAAAATTCCGAAATCATAAGAAAGCAGTCACACAAACATTTGTTGAATTTTCAAGGGAAAAACAGGCTTTATTTGATAAGTGGTGTACTACATGCAAAGTGACTATGTTCCAGCAACTTCGTGAGTTAATGTTGTTGGAAGATTTCAAGGGTTGCCTTTCAGATAATCTTGTTGTTCATTTAAACAAGCAGAAAGTATCTTCGCTCACGGAAGACGCAGTCCTTTTTGATGAGTTTGTGTTAACTCATAATGTGGTTTTCCCCCATGCTGTTCGGCACGAGAAAGTTGCGTATGCTGCAGTGCAGGAGAAAGATGTTGATGATGCTGTCAAAGCTATTCGTGGGGGAACACAGGGAGGCCGTTGAACTCCGCCAGTTCGTACGGCACAAAAAAAAGAGTGTTTTTATTGTCTTGATTCGGGTTATCTCATTGTGGATTGTGAAGCATGGAAAAAGAAAAACCCAGTTAAATCTAAAAGTGTTGCTTTTGTAAAATCCGTCTCAACCTTGCCTACTGAATCAATCAAGTCGTCTATATATGAACCTTTTCTGTTAACTGGGTCAGTAGCGTTATCTGATGGTTCGGGATCTAAGCCAATAACTATGCTCTGTGATACAGGATCCGCGCAGACACTTATTAGGAAATACGGGATTAGTTTCCACTGTTATGCCGATGATACTCAACTATATATCTCAACAAGACCAGATGAAACTTCTAAATTATCTAAGCTAACGGAGTGTGTTAAAAATGTAAAAGAATGGATGACCAATAATTTTCTCCTATTAAATTCGGATAAAACAGAGATATTACTTATTGGACCAAAAAAAAAAAACAGTACACAGAATCTCTTAGATTACAATTTGCAACTAGACGGATGCACGGTTACTTCCTCTACAGTCAAAAATCTGGGTGTTATATTAGATAGCAACTTGTCTTTTGAAAATCATATTTCCCATGTTACAAAAACAGCATTCTTCCATCTTAGAAACATTGCCAAGCTACGAAACATGTTATCTGTTTCTGATGCAGAAAAGCTAGTTCATGCATTCATGACCTCTAGACTGGACTATTGTAATGCACTGCTAGGTGGTTGTCCTGCATCTTCAATAAACAAGCTACAGATAGTCCAAAATGCAGGGCTAGAGTACTTACCAGGTCAAGAAAATATGATCATATTACCCCCAATTTTACATTCTCTGCACTGGCTACCTATTAAGTTCCGTATCAGTTACAAAATATTATTACTTGCCTATAAGGCCCTTAATGGGTTAGCTCCTGCGTACCTAACTAGTCTTCTACCACGCTACAATCCATCACGCTCCCTAAGGTCGCAAAATTCTGGACTTTTGGTAGTACCTAGGATAGCAAAGTCCACTAAAGGAGGTAGAGCTTTTTCGCATTTGGCTCCCAAACTCTGGAATAGCCTTCCTGATAACGTTCGGGGTTCAGACACACTCTCTCTGTTTAAATCTAGATTTTAGACACATCTCTTTGGCAAGCATTCAAATAATGCATCTCATAATCTTTTACTGCAGTCATAATCTCTTACTGCAGTTATATCTAATCAAATGCACATTATTATTCTTTAGTTTGGGTTAAACAAATAATTTTTGCTTGGTTGGAACAGCAGCTACGCTAATTATGTTTGTATTTGTTTCTCTGTCTTTTGCCACGGGATTGACATCCCGTGGTAACTAGGATTTACACAAGCTTCAGTCTGGATCCAGAACACCTGAGAAGAGATGATGCAACCCCTCAGAGGACCTAAGATGATGCCAACCCTGAAACAACATACAGAACTACCACATTTTGCTATAAGTTTGATTGCATCATATAATAATTGCTGTTAATATTATTCATCGTCTGTTTTATTACGTCTTATATTGATTTTTCCGTACTGCTGGTTGTCTGGTCAGAGGAGAACTGGCCCCCCGACTGAGCCTGGTTTCTCCCAAGGTTTTTTCTCCATTCTGTCACCGATGGAGTTTTGGTTCCTTGCCGCTGTCGCCTCTGGCTTGCTTAGTTGGGGACACTTCATTTCCAGCGTTATCGTTGACATGATTGCAAAGATATTATTTAAACTGAGCTGGATGTTGACATCACTGAATTCAATGATGAACTGTCTTTAACTGAAAATTGAGTGTTTACTTTTGTCCTTTTGCATTATTGACACTATTTTCCTAATAAATGCTGTAAAGTTGCTTTGTCACAATCTGTATTGTTAAAAGCGCTATATAAATAAAGGTGACTTGACTTGACTTGACTTATGTTGAGTACAGTGCTGCCGCTTTCTGATGAATCGTATACAGGAGCTAACGTGTTGCTCAGAGGCATGGAACTCGGTTGTATCAAAGTTCCCTTACATACTGTGTGTTTAAAATCTGAACTTGTTTCAGGATGCATTCAGGTGGGGATGCGATCTCAGCTTCCAGTGGAAGGGGTGGACCTCATACTAGGCAATGATTTAGCTGGAGGTAAAGTCTTTTCGCAGCCTATTGTTGTGTTGAAAGAGCTGACAGAAAAAAACTGAACAGTCTCCTAGTGCGATTCCAGTTTGTGCGGTAATGCGCGCTCAAGCTCGTTACCTCCAGGATGTTGTTGACTTGTCAGATTTGTTTTTAGCATCTGATGGTGAAAGAGTGGAAGCTAAAATTTTCGTTCAACCTGAGCTAACGTTACCTGCAGGTGAAAGTGTTCACGAAAATCAAAAGTCCCTTCAGGTAGGAAGAAAGCAGTTGGCCATGTTGCAAAAATCTGATCCTTCTCTGACTGCATGTGTTGCAGCTGCTAGTGACAAGGATAGTCTTCCCGAGTCTGGAGTTGCATTTTATTGGGATAACGAAGTGCTTATGTGTAGGTGGAAAAAGAATGACACCTTTTGTCAAATTGTAATTCCTTCGGCATACCACACACAGATACTTAAACTTGCTCATGATCATGTTCTGTCGAGTCATTTGGGCATTAGGAAAACCTACGAGAGAGTGCTCCGCTACTTCTTTTGGCCGGGGATGAAGTCCGATGACTCTGATTATTGCCGTTCGTGTCATGTGTGCCAACTGATCAGTAAGCCTAATCAGAGAATACCACCTGCTCCTTTACATCCAATACCTGTATTGGGAGAACCTTTTGAGCATATTATTATGGACTGTGTTGGCCCACTCCCTAAATCAAAAGCCGGGCATCGATACATTCTCACCTTGATGTGCGCTGCGACTCGCTATCCGGAGGCGATTCCGCTGCGCACAATTAAAGCTAAAAAGGTGGTCAAAGAATTGGTGAAGTTTTGCTCTGTGTTTGGGCTGCCAAAAGTGATCCAAACCGATCAAGGATCAAATTTTACATCGAAAATATTCACCCTAGTTACTCGTGAATTGAATGTGAAACATCTACTGTCCAGTGCCTATCACCCCCAAAGTCAGGGAGTGATAGAATGTTTCCACCAGACACTGAAGACGCTGCTGCGTAAGTTCTGTCTGGAAACGGGAAAAGAATGGGATGAGGGACTTCCTATGCTGATGTTTGCGATTCGTGAAACTACACAGGAGTCCATAGGATTTGCTCCTGCTGACCTGGTGTTTGGGCATACTGTTTGTGGTCCGTTGAGAATGTTTCGCGAACAGTTACTTGATGAGTCTGTTCCCCCTATGCCTGTTCTAGATTATGTGAGTAAATTCCGTGACAGGTTGCATGGAGCATGTGCGATGGCAAAAGAGAATTTAGTTACAACACATAACAAAATTAAATCTCACTTTGATAAAAAGAGTGTCAAACGAAATTTTCAACCTGGAAACTCGGTGTTGCTCTTGCTTCCAGTTTACGGTTTACGGCAATGCAGGCAAAATTTGATGGTCCTTATGAAATAGAAAGCCACCTTAGTGAAACTGATTATATCTTGCGTACCCCAGATCACAGAAGAAAAACACGAGTCTGTCATGTGAATATGTTGAAGCTTTATCATGAGAGAGCTCATGCTGCTGAGGATGTCCCGTCTGTTACCGTAGTAACACCTGTCAGCCATGTCGGAACAGACGATGCAGTCAGTAATTTTGAACGAACTGCAAGGCTGAAAAATTCAGAAATGTTGTTAAACTTTGAACAAATATTGTCATATCTTCCTGACCAGCAACGTCAAGATATTATCTTGTTGATTAAACAATATCCTTCTTGGTTTGCAGTAGGGCTGCCACTAACGACTATTTTTATTTTTATTAATCTATCGACTAATTTATCGATTAATTGGTTAATCTAAATGATTAATTTCCCACAAAAAAAAAATCAACAATTTTACTTAAGAATATTTTATAAAACTATATTTTATTAAACCAAATGAAATCCAAATGTAAAAAAGTAAAGTGCAACATAAAGTGCAAGAAGCAAGTGTCCATTCTCATAGTCCAAATCACTGAAATCAATTTTCAGTATTATAGTGTAAGAATGACAGATCTAAGACTTTTTCTATGTACACAAAAGGCCTATTTCTCTCAAATATTGTTCACAAATCTGTCTAAAATCTGTGTTAGTGAGCACTTCTCCATTGCCGAGATAATCCATCCACCTCACAGTGTGGCATATCAAGATGCTGATTAGACAGCATGATTATTGAACAGGTGTGCCTTAGGCTGGCCACAATAAAAGGCCACTCTAAAATGTGCAGTTTTACTGTATTGGGGGTCCAGGGGGGTCCGAAAACCAGTCAGTATCTGGTGTGACCACCATTTGCCTCACGCAGTGCAACACATCTCCTTCGTGTAGAGTTGATCAGGTTGTTGATTGTGGCCTGTGGAATGTTGGTCCACTCCTCTTCAATGGCTGTGCGAAGTTGCTGGATATTGGCAGGAACTGGAACACGCTGTTGTATACGCCGATCCAGAGCATCCCAAACATGTTCAGTGGGTGACATGTCCGGTGAGTATGTTGGCCATGCAAGAACTGGGATGTTTTCAGCTTCCAGGAATTGTGTACAGATCCTTGCAACATGGGGTCGTGCATTATCATGCTGCAACACGAGGTGATGGTCGTGGATGAATGGCACAACAATGGGACTCAGGATCTCATCACGGTATCTCTGAGCATTCAAAATGCCATCAATAAAATGCACCTGTGTTCGTTGTCCATAACATACGCCTGCCCATACAATAACCCCACCGCCAACCATGGGCCACTCGATCCACAACGTTGACTTCAGCAAACCGCTCACCCACACGACGGTATACACGCGTCTGCCATCTGCCCTGTACAGTGAAAAAACGGGATTCATCCGTGAAGAGAACACCTCTCCAAAGTGCCAGACGCCATCGAATGTGAGCATTTGCCCACTCAAGTCGGTTACGACGACGAACTGCAGTCAGGTCGAGACCCCGATGAGGACGACGAGCATGCAGATGAGCGTCCCTGAAACGGTTTCTGACAGTTTGTGCAGAAAATCTTTTGGTTATGCAAACCGATTGTTGCAACAGCTGTCCGGGTGGCTGGTCTCAGACATTCTTGGAGGTGAAGATGCTGGATGTGGAGGTCTTGGGCTGGTGTGATTACACGTGGTCTGCGGTTGTGAAGCAGGTTGGATGTACTGCAGCTCTCTGAAGACTTAGGAGATGGCTTATGGTAGAGAAATGAACGTTCAATTCATGGGCAACAGCTCTGGTGTACATTCCTGCAGTCAGCATGCCAATTTGCACGCTCCCTCAAAACTTGCGACTTCTGTGGCATTGTGCTGTGTGATAAAGCTATCATTTTAGAGTGGCCTTTTATTGTGGCCAGCCTAAGGCCACACCTGTGCAATAATCATGCTGTCAAATCATTATCTTGATATGCCACACCTGTGAGGTGAATGGGTTATCTTGGCAAAGGAGAAGTGCTCACTAACACAGATTTGGACAGATTTGTGAACAATGTTTGAGAGAAATAGGCATTTTGTGTACATAGAAAAAAGTCTTAGATCTCTGAGTTCACCTCATGAAAAATGGGGTATTATAAGTGTTGCGTTATAAATTTTGTTCCATGTCATAATGTATTATACAATAGAGCTAATGGACATTACAGAAATTACAACAAAGGGCTGAGGGGCGCCAACGGCCTTGCGATTGTGTTTACACATTACTCCGGGAGCTAAAGCCTTGGTTAATATTGAACCAAAGCACATTAATTCAAATGTCCAGTATTTACTGTTGGCCATTCTTTACGGCCAGACATGATATAGACCCTGTAATTAAAATGGATATTTGGAAATAAACACGTATAAGACAGAGTGCGGGTTGAGCTTTTATTTTGAAACCGTGATGTATTCTCCTGTGTTTGCGTAGATTTTTAAATTATTTACCTTACAAATCTGATTAAATGCCGCACGTTGCGTTCCCAGATGAACGTTATAATAAACCCATGTACCGAGAGGGGCGGGGCCGAGAGCCGTGGGAACTGAGCGAGGCCGGTGGAGTAATTGATATTGAGCGACACCTGCGCCACTCACCGGTCTCGAGTCTCACAGAGGAGCTCCAGAAGGATACAAAGGAGGAGTGACGACAATGAAAGACGAGAGAGGACCAGGCCTGAACTTTATTTTGTGTTTTGGTTCTGTTTGTGCGCGGCAGTCGTCCGCGAGGGGCTGTCGCGCTGTGTTGAGTTTATTTTATTATTAAAGTTTAAGTGTTCGCCGGTTATGCTCCTCTTCAGACCTAAAAAATGTTACAAACCCCAAACTCACAACAACATGCAGAGATGGAGTTTAAGATGCTCTACACATGTAAATGATAACAATTCCTGCGGAGCTACTGTGAACGGAGCCGCTGTGTTACGCATGTACTTAACCTACATGCATGTAAATAATTAAGGCGCATATACTGTATTAGAACTGCATCGCATATAATTATTTAATTTAATCGTAGTGTTTGTGAATTCACAATTATGCTTAATTATGATTTTATATGGGTTTAATATACGATGCAGGGGGGCTTTTTTGGGAAAACAAACTAATAATGTGTTTTATACATTCTCGCCTGTGAAATGCGCCACTTCCGGTATTTTGCCGGTTTGTCGACGCGAGCAAAATGAAGTCGAGGATTTAAAAAAATTAAATAGTCAAATAACAATCGACGAATCGCGACAGCCCTCGTTTGCAGACACTCCCTCTCAGAATACTGCGATAGTGCACGATATTGAAATTGAGGGATCAGCTCCCATACGTCAACATCCATATCGTGTAAATCCTGTAAAATGGGAAATAATGAAAGAGGAGGTGAAGTATTTACTGGATCAGGGGCTTGCTGTCCCCAGTTCCAGCCCATGGAGCTCACCTTGCATCCTTGTACCGAAGCATGACGGTACCTATAGATTTTGCACAGACTACCTCAAGGTTAATTGTGTTACAAAACCCGATTCCTTCCCTATGCCCCGTATGGAAGACTGCATAGATTGTGTAGGAGGGGCCCGCCTAGTAACGAAGCTAGATCTTTTAAAAGGATACTGGCAGGTGCCGCTGACCACATGTGCGTCTGAAATATCAGCCTTTGTGAAGCCAGATGATTTTCTAAATTACATGGTAATGGCCTTCGGGATGAGAAACGCTCCCGCTACCTTTCAAAGGCTAATGCAGAAAGTGTTGTCTGGAGTAAAAAGTTGTGAAGCTTATTTGGATGATGTTGTTTATTCCGATAGCTGAGAAGAGCACATTAAAAGATTACGAGAGATTTTTGCCCGTTTGAGTGAGGCTTCACTAACCATTAACCTAGCTAAATGTGAATTTTGCAAGGACGTGGTAACATATCTTGGAAAGCAAGTGGGGCATGGTCAGATCCGCCCAGTAGATGCTAAAGTTACTGCCATCCTTCAATACCCTGCACCTAAAACCAGACGAGAATTGCACCGTTTCCTTGAGATGGTGGGCTATTATAGAGCATTTTGTAAGAATTTTGCTTCTGTCGTGTGTCCACTTACTAACTTATTGAGTTCTTCTAAAACCTTTATTTGGTCTCCGGCATGTGAAAACGCTTTTAAAGCGGCAAAAGATTTGTTGTGTTGTGCTCCTGTCCTCACCGCCCCTGAATTCACTCGCCCTTTTAAACTTGAGATAGATGCTAGTGCTGTGGGAGCCAGAGCGGTGCTGTTTCAGGAAGATGACCGTGGAATTGACCACTCCCTATGTTGCTTCTCCAGGAAGTTTTTTAAATCTCAACAAAACTACAGTACTATTGAAAAGGAAACTCTTGCCTTAGTTTTAGCACTTCAACATTTTGAAGTTTATTTAGGCAGCAGTTCTCTTCCAATTGAAGTGTTCACAGATCACAACCCCCTGACTTTTCTTCCGCGCATGTCAAATCACAACCAGCATCTGATGAGATGGTCATTGATTGTGCAGGAATTTAATTTTTAAATACAGCACAAGAAGGGGGCTGACAATATTCTCGCTGATGCTCTGTCCAGGTCATTTGGTATGTGACTTTTTCATGTGGGCTGATATATATATACTAGATATCTATCTATCTATAATATATATATATATATATATATATTTCTATATATATATATGTTTTTAATTTTTTTCGGTTATAGGTTGTTGTTTTGTACTAATACTGGGAGTTGTGTTTTGTTGGGGGGGGGTACGTTCCTGGACGTATATAATATCATACTTTGGCTATGTGTTCTTTTCCCTTGTGAGTCTCTCTCTCGTCACTCCAGGTTCCGGCTGCTAGTGACCTGGGAATGTGGATTGGCTCCTCTCTCGGCATTGCATCCTTTAAAAATGCGCTTCTGCGCAATACAAGAGAGGGGGCGCGGCTTTGAGTGTGTGTTCTGCCGAGAGGACGCGTTTGGGTCTGCGTTCCTCCGGCCTGTTGTAAAGTTGATCGAAAGTGAAGTAGTCTGGTACTTGCTTAACGTTGTTCTAACCGTTTTTCCCCACCATCTTTTCCTTTGTTTGATGTTGCTAGTTTTTCTTTTATGTTCAAAACTGTGTGGTATTAAAAGGTAATCTGTAAACAGAGTAACGCCACTTTGGTAGGAAATGGGTGCCTGTTTCTTTTGGAAAAAGTGTATTTTCTCCTGGTTTTAATTAGACAGGGAGACAGGGAAGTGGGATGTGTTTTTGTTTTATATTTCTTTTGTTAAGGTAAGATAGCATCTAAAAGAACAGTTAGTTTTGGTTTGTTTGTTATTTTGCCTAATAATATCTCATGCCTATTTCTGAAGCTGGCATAGTGGCTTGAAAGCGAAAAGATAATTAATTGTTTGCTCCTACAATAAATGGAAGTCTACGCTTTCTTTTTTGTGACGTTCTTCATTTATTTATTTTACACAAGCTTCAGTCTGGATCCAGAACACCTGAGAAGAGATGATGCCAACCCCTCAGAGGACCTCAGATGATGCCAACCCTGAAACAACATACACTGGAGCGAGCTCTGGGGCTGAAGCCGACATGGCCGGCGGGCTTGTGTGAGCCACTGCAGGTGGGCTTGAGTGCTGAACGGCCGGCAGGCTTGTGGGAGCCGCAGCCGGTGGGCTTGACATCGGAGCGGCCGGTGAGCTTGAGTGAGCAGCGGCTGGCGGGCTTGTGTGAGCCACAGCCGGTGGGCTTGAGTGCTGAACAGCCGGCGGGCTTGTGGGAGCCGCAGCCGGCGGGCTTGACATCGGAGCGGCCGGCGAACTTGAGTGAGCAGAGGCCAGCGGGCTTGTGTGAGCCACAGCCGGCAGGCTTGTATTCGGATCGGTCGTGGGCTTGAGTGAGCCGCGGCCAGTGGGCTTGTCTTTGGAGCAGCCGGCGGGCTTGACAACGAAGCATGTGGCGGTTTCCATGCCGCGGGGGAAAAACAGAAAAATAAAAGAAAACATTTTCAAAAAACTGAAAACAAAACGGGGAGAAGGAGCGCCGCATACTACTGTGTTGGTCCGGTATTCTGTCACGGTTGCCTTCTGTTGCGAAACAAAGAACGAGGAGACTTGGGATAAACTCAAAGTAAGTGTTTTTAATTATCCAAGACAGGGTAAAACAATGCAGGCAGGGACACACAGGAAACACAACATCGACGTTCAATACCGGACAAACTCAGATAACACAGACAGGAACTTAAGTACATGGGGTAATTAATAAGACACACCTGGGAGCAATCAACAATCAAACACAAGGGAAAACCAAATGAACATAACGAACTATAATGAGGACAGGAACATAACCAAATAAGGGCTGACACAAACAGGAGGCAGGAACAGAGTGGAAAAACAATAAACCAGACATAAAAAAACAAACCCCAACAAACAACACCTGACCATGAGGTATGTAGCGAATCAGCTCATGGGGAATATGAATAATTAACCATAACTAATAAATATGATTAATTATTAATATTTTAGATACACTGTAGATATTTAGCTGACCACTCAAGGTCAACCGTCTTGTCAATTCTAAGAACGTTAATTTCCTGGTTAAGGGAAATAACTTTCATACTGTACAACTCTACACAGAGCTTGTAGCATAAATCTGCAAGATTAGGGACTCCAGTTATGAGCAAACAATGAACAACGTCAAGAGTGATACAAGTAAGACTTTATTAACTACATAAACACTTAAACTAGTCTAACATACTACATAAACACTTAAACTGGTCTAACATACACATACACACACACACACACACACGCATATAGGAAAGGGTTAAAGCTTAACTCAGTAAAGAGGAGAGAAAATAAGAATATGAAGTTATGGAACCATTTGCATATTCAGCAGATCTACCGCCTGAAGGAGACATCAGATTCTTTGTTCAAACACACCTTTGTAAAAAGGTGCACATGATACCTAATGTATCAATTAATAAGACTAAGTTTGTACTTGCGAGTCTCGTCTGTCTGAAAGAAAGGCTTGATGCAATCTGAAAGTCCCAGTGATTTTGCTGAAGTTGGTTGATGAAAAAGAACCAGTTTGAGTCAGAGAATCTTGGTGAATGGAAAAGTCAAGGCTGAAGCCTGGCACGAACTTAGGATGTCCTGGAGCGTTGTAGCTCACATTTTCATCGTCTCGAATCACCAAACCAACGACTTGGGAGGGTCACGGATGTGGGGCCTGTAGGTCTCGGAAGATTTTCCCGCTCCAAGATGCTGTCAAATGGAAGGCGCTGATGTCACAAGCAGGAGGGGGACAGAACTGGAGGATTGTTTTTATGACCCTTTGTGTGAAAGCATGGTAATTTGCATATGGAACTTGAATCGAAATTACTAATGATTCTAAGAACACTAATATATTGCCTATGTACCAACATATAATATACACTCTCTTTTAGATCATCAGAAGGCGAATTCATAGATACTAAACATGGTAGGATTACATATAGGTAAGATGACAGGAATGAGTGTTTCCATCATAAGCCTGCATAAAACAGTATAAAATCTCAAAGACAACATAAACCATGAAGGATATGTGTGTTCATTCAAAGAAAGATTTTCCTATGAATTAATTAGAGAAGAGTCCATTTTTACTGGGCACTGTGTCTCTTTATAATTCAAAGGCAGTGATTTTCCCTACTCACATTCCTGTGGGTCATAAAACCAGTGATATCAGTATTAGTTGCCATGGGGACCAGGGGGGCCTGGTGTCGTTGCAGACATCCTAGGGTGTTACGCATTTCGGGGGAAAGGTCCATAGGTCCTCATATGGCTTGTTAACTGAGGGGTGTTACAGAGTATTTGTTAAATATAGCTAACAAAATATATATTGTGTGTTTGATTGGTCCAGACGCTACAAATTCCCCCCCTTCGAACGTTGTTGTCCATAGAATAGAAAACAACGAGCGATGTCAAAGGTGCAGAACAATCGAACACACACCTGCCACTCACGGCTGGGAGACAGTGGTGGCTCTCTGGCTGTTGGTGCCTCCAGGAGTGGTTGTGGTGCCGTGGTGGATGCTGTCAGGTGGTGTGCTGTGGTGATGTAGGCTGTAGCAAGGTGTGGGTCCTCGAGCTTATGCAGCAGGTGTCGAGGCTGTGTCACCTGTCATCCTGAAGTGAGTTAGTCTGGATAAAATGGTTGTTTGTCCATGTTGTTAGCCAGTAGGCTATCCGTGGTACCCACGAAGGGTTTTGCATTGTGGCAATGATGGGTGCCTTCTGGTGCCCGCTTTGGATTTCTGAGTTGGTAACCTACTGGCTAAAAGCATCAACAAAAACATCCTACCCGGTCTAACTCACTTCAGGATGACAGGTGAAACAGCCTCGACACCTGCTGCATAAGCTCGAGGACCCACACCTGGCTACAGACTACATCACCACAGCACACCACCTGAAAGCATCCACCACGGCACCACAAACCCACTCCGGAGTTCACCAACAGCAGAGAGCCACCACTGTCTCCAGGCCGTGACAGTGGCAGGGGTGTTCAATTGTTCGCACCTTTGACGTTTGCTCGTGTTGTCTAGGGACGGACACAACGTCGAAAGGGGGGAATTTGTGACATATGGGGACCAATCAAACAACACCACTATGATTTTGTAGCTATATTTAACAATATCGTAACACCATAGTTAACTTAAGCCATAATGAGGAACTATGACCGTTCCCCGAAAATGCGTAACACCTAGGAGGTCTGCCACGACACCAGGCCCCCCTGGTCCCCTGGCCAACTAATGCCTGATATCACTAGCTGGCTTTTATGACCCCAGGAATGTGAAGTAGGGAAAATCATACCTATTTAATAGGAAGAGACACACTGACACCGTAGAACTTATTTTCGATAATAAGCCATAGGAAAACCTTTCTTTGAATGAACAACACATATCCTTCAGGTCATTGTGGATGTTGTCTTTGAGATTTTATACTGTTTTATTCAGGCTTATGATCGAAACACTCACTCTTGTCAGCTTACATATATATAACCTTACCATGTTTAGGATCTATGAATTCGCCTTCTGATGATCAAAACAACAGTGTATATTATATGTTGGTATATAGGCAATATATTGGTGTCCTGAGAATCTTTATTAATTTCGATTCAAGTTCCATATGCAAAGTACATGCTTTCACACAAAGGGTCAACAAAAAAAATCCCCAGTATGTCCAACCTCCCACTTGGAATTTGAGCCTTTCTCATTGGACAAGCCACCTTGAGAGGCGTGAATCTTCTCAGACCTTAAAGGCCTCACATCAGTGACCCGCCCCAGAGTCGGTGGTTCTGTTAGGTTCTGAGAAGATGTGAGCTCTGATGCTCCAGGACATCCTAAGTTCGTGCCAGGCTTCAGCCTTGACTTTCCCATTCACCAAGATTCTCTGACTCAAACTGGTTCTTTTTCATCAACCAACTTCAGCAAAGATCAACTTGAGCCTTCAGATTGCATCAAGCCTTTCTTCAGACAGACGAGACGTGCAAGTATCAAACTAAGTCTTATTAATTGATACATTAAGTAACATTTGCACCTTTTTACAAAGGTATGTTTGAACTAAGAAACTGATGTTTCCTTCAGGCGGTAGATCTGCTGAATATCAAATGGTTCCATAGCTTCATATTTTTATTTCTCTGCTCTTTACTGTTTAAGCTTTAACCCTTTCCTATACCAACTGTATGCGTGTGTGTGTGTGTGTGTGTGTTGTGTATGTTAGGACTAGTTTCAGTGGGGAATTTATTATGTTAGACTTAGTTTAAGTGTTTATGTAGTTAATAAAACCTTACTTGGATCACACTTGACGTGTTCAGTGTTTGCTCATAAAACGGAGTCAATAATCATGCAGATTTCGTCCTCCAAGCCTCTGGGTAGAGTGGTACAGTCCGCCGTCTTTTCCCTCACCCAGGACATTCCGTTTGAGAATTGGCCAGACAGTGGACCTGAGAGGCAAGTTAATACTACCGTGGCTCGAAAATTTATCATAATCTACACTAGTTCTGATAAATATTCATCTTTCACCCCATGAGCTGATTCGCTACATCTACCTCTGTCACGTTTATGGTCTGTTTTTGTTTTCCCTCTGTTCCTGCCTCCTGTTGTGTATGCTTATTGGGTTCTGGTTCCTGTCCTCATTCTAGTCAATCTGATGCATGTGGTTTCCCGTGGGTTGATTGTTGATTGCTCAACAAGTGTGTCTTATTAAGTACCCCATGTACTTACGTTACCTGTCTGTGTTATCTGAGTTCCTGTCCGGTATTGAACGTTGATGTTGTGTTTCCTGTGTGTCCCTGCCTGCATTGTTTTACCCTGTCTTGGATAATTAAAAACACTTACTTTGAGTTTATCCCAAGTCTCCTCGTTCTTTGTTTCGCAACAGAAGGCAACCGTGACAGAATACCGGACCAACACAGTAGTATGCGGCGCTCCTTCTCCCCGTTTTGTTTTCAGTTTTTTGAAAATGTTTTCTTTTATTTTTCTGTTTTTCCCCCGCGGCATGGAAACCGCCACATGCTTCGTTGTCAAGCCCGCCGGCTGCTCCAAAGACAAGCCCACTGGCCGCGGCTCACTCAAGCCCACGACCGATCCGAATACAAGCCTGCCGGCTGTGGCTCACACAAGTTTTTTAATAGTAATTTTGTGTGGGAAATTTTCCTTTCCAGGTCCTTTCTGGCTAACTTTCCTAGGTGCTCTTGCTGTTCAACAGCTGTCAGAGCCTTTTGAAATCTATCGATTTCCTCCTGTAACTCCATTCTGCTAGGGTCCTTGTGGGATACCGCCGTGATCTGTTGCTTGAGATCATTTACCTCCTGTTTCAATCCCATTGGGTTGTGGGCCAGAAAGATGATGACCTTGGTGAGCTTTTTGTAGCCATCACTCTCGCTTGAGTCATGAGTCAGTAGCCCTCTTCCCTCAGTGTCAATTTGCTTTCGGCTCTGGTGCAGTAGGTGGTCATCACAATGCCTGGCCAGTCCACTTTGGTCTGAAATCTGGGCAGTTAGTCTGAGCATCTGCAACTTTTTGGCAAACTTGTGTTGAGAGTAATGGCTTGAGACTACTACAAGATCAAAACAGCGTGTG